>CAUYQG010238184.1:0-19971 GCA_963574415.1 Tarsius wallacei | reverse complement strand
CTCTACAATAAATCAAAAAAATTAGCCGGGCGTGGTAGCGCACGCCTGTAGTTCCAGCTACTCGGAAGGCTGAGGCAGAAGGATCACCGGAGCCCAGCAGGTCGAGGCTGCGGTGGCCGGAAGCGGCCAAGGCACTCCAGTCTGGGCAACGGAGTGAGACGCCAACTCAAAAAAAAAAAAAAAAAAAAAAGTGCTTTTTTTCTCACCACAACCCCAATCATAATTTGGATTGCTGTGTTTTGGGATAAGACTACTTAGACCTTCAGTGGGAGGTGACATTCCCAGCTTTACTTGGCTTTCTGGTCCTTTATTCAATGCCTCCATTACTGCCCACCACTGTATGCTATGTGATTCACCATGGTGTCAACCAGGCCAGCCTAATCCATTGATTCACCAAAGGCCCTGGATATACTGCTTTTTTTTTTTTTTTTTTTTTACATAATATCTCTTTTTTTATTTTAAAGATGTGGGGTACAATTCAGGAATAGGTATACAAATGTTCATTATGCAGGTACCCTTGTTGATGAGATATGCCCCACTCCCTTCTCCAGACAAATTCCAACTACTGCCAATTCCACTTCCCTGCTCCCCTCCCAACAGTTTCCCACTACTGCCAATCCTTTTCTTATAGTATTACGATAATTGTTCAAGGTCTGCTTATGAGAACATATGATACCCAGTTCTTTGTTTCTGTGAAAGATCACTCAGTATTATAGGCTCTAAGTCCATCCAGGTTGCTGTGAAGTTCATGATATTGCTCTTCTTTATGCCTGCGTAATATTCCCTCATGTATGTGTGCCACATTTTTTTATCCAGTCCTCAGTGTAAAATAGTACAGACTCTGTGGAAAACAGTGTGGCGATTCCTAAGAGATCTAAAAATCGACCTTCCATACGACCCCGCAATTCCCCTACTGGAAATACACCCAGAAGGATTCAAATCACTCTATACAAAAGATACCGGCACACATATGTTTATCGCAGCATTGTTCACAGTAGCAAGAACATGGAAACAACTGTGCTGCCCATCAAAAGAGGACTGGATGAAAAAAATGTGGTACATATGTACTACTTTCAAAAGGACTCATCAGTATTCAGATTAGGACTTTCATGAATGGAGGCCACTTCCTAAGGCCAAATCAGTCAATTCTTATTCCAAAACAATTCCACCACTATTCAGTGTCTACTGGATAAATGTGTCTAGATGAATACTTTTTTTGTTTTATTAGAAGCACTTCAAGTTACATAAGCATAGTTACCGTCTCATTCTCAGACCCAAGTCTGATAGGTGAAAATCTGAGAGTTAACAATCTAAAAGTGAACATAAAACCCTTCCTGGGCCTGAACACCGAGATCACAGAATCTAGCCTGGAAGTGCCCTTCTAAATCAGCCAGTTCTGGCTGGAAGCAGTAGCTCACACCTGAAATCCCAGCACTTTGGTAGGTCGAGTAAGAGCATTGCTTGAGGTTAGGAGTTCAAGACCAGCCTGGGTAACACAGCAAAACACTGTTTCTACAGGCATGTGCCCGTAGTCCCAGATACTCGAGAGGTTGAGGCAGGAGGATTGTTTGAACCCAGGAGTGTGAGGCTGCAGTGAGCTTTTCATCTAGTCTGTCTCATTTTACAGATGTGGGCTAACCCAGTAGGCCAGGTCATACCCCCAGAAAGACAGAAACCAGAGTCACTGACCCCAACCCAAAACTCATTCTCTGCCCCTGTTGCCCCTCTGGTTGGCAGAGAGCTGCTGTTACTCCATCAGGAATGAGAGCATAGTGTCAGACAGCTTGCTACAGCTCTACTGCATACACACAACTGCAGAACCCAGCTAAATTTTTAGGTATTCATCAAGGATCTGCTATCATCTACGCTCATGCTAAAAAAAGGAGAGAGGACTGCCAGTCAGGACCAGTGATGCAGTTGGGCACTTACTGCCACATTTAGTCTTAATAAGCACTCCAAAATATCATTTTCATTTTATTTTTATTTTTAAGTTTAAAAACGAAGGCTCAGTTTTGTTTTTCAAACACAGATTTTCAAATCCAATTTTTTTAATACCAGTTGAGCTAGAAAATCAGGCAAGTTAGGCTAAAGATGACATAGGCAGTCCTGTCTAGCACTTTGGCCAACTAACTCATAAAGAGCCAATTATCCCAGACAACTCTCTCTCTCTCTTTCTCTCTCCCCCATTCTAACTTCTTGTCTTCCACTGTCTACTAGACATTGATACTTGCTTTTTTATTTGTTTTTGTTTTCTTAGAGGCAAAGTCTTGCTCTGTCACCCAGGCTGGAGAGTAGTGGAACAATCACACCTCACTGCAACCTCGAACTCCTGAGTTCAGGCAATCCTTCCTGAGTAACTGAGACTACAGGCGTGCCATCATGCCTAGCTAATGTTTTTATTTTTTGTAGAGAAGGAGTCTCTCGGTGTTGCTCAGGTTGGTCTCCAATTCCTAACCTCAAACAACCCTCCCACCTCAGCCTCCCAAAGCACTGGGATTAGATTCCACCGCACCTGGCTCCAAAAAATACTTTTCATGAACAAATGTTTCATCCACCTGTCTGAGTTTTTTCTATTGTTCAAGCTTTGCTAAAGTTTGCATTTTTCAAAAAAAAATCAAAAGATGTGGCATTATATATTTTTTAATGTATTCTTCTGTGCCCATATGCTTTCTGATTTTCAAGTTTCTGGAGGGCAAAGACCAGGTCATATGACCTTTGGATTCCACTACAACAAATACTGAACACGAATAGCTGGTGCTTGGTCACTGTTGGTTGAAGGGCCAAACTGCTTCCCTAACTTAGTTCAGCACTTTCTTCTCTGCCCAAGCTCTGGCTCATCCTAATCCCCTGCTCCTGTGGACACTGGAGATACTTCCACCAATACGTCTCATTTTCTCACATCACAAAGTTGAATCTCAGTCCATCTCAGTCCAGCAGTGGCTTCTCACTTATAGCACCCACAGACATTCTTGGCCAAGCTCTGTCCTTACACCAAGAAGACACCAGAATGGTGGAGGGAGAAGATGAGTGGCATGAGCATCACAAGAGCCATGTTCTCTCTCTTCTCCAAGATGTGACACTGCCTGGATTTTTCAGCTACAAAATCAAAATAATCAGGGTTGCCATACCAGATTTCCTGGGTTATTGTGAGTATATATCTATGAAAATATTTTTTAAAGTATAAAACCTAGTCCAAAAGCAAAATATTTAAGCCAGCCCATAGCTGAGTCACCAAAATTTGAGGCAAATTTTTAGGGTGAAATATTTAGTTTGTTCGTTCAACAAACATTTAGTGAGCTAAATCATAGTGCTGGATGGTGAAGAAACACCAGCGAGTGAGAACCACACAGCTCTAGGCTCAAAAGGATCGTTCTAGTACCAGAAACAATTTTAAACAATAAGCAAACATTATGTCATTTTGTGCCATAAAAGGCAATGTAAGGTCTTACCTGCATGGAGGAGTGTCAAAGGAGGAATGATCTAGATGAAGCAATAGGACAGCATGTACCAAGGAGCGTGGACACTTGAAGCAATGAGAGACCAGAGCAGCTGGAAGGCAGGAGTCAGGTGTTGTGGTTCTAAGAGAGGTGAGGCTGGAGGGATAGGCAGGGGCCAGGTCAGGGTGGGTCAGGGAGGTCAGGGAGGTTTTATCCCCAGAGCAATGGAAAATCATTAGAGAGCTTTAAGCAGGTAGGTGATATAAGTGGGTTGGCATTTCTGGAAGATTACGCTGGGAGCACTGTGAAAAACAGATTAGAAGGAATCAAGAGTCAAAAAAAAAAAGAGCATAGTTAGGAGACTCTCGCAGGACACTGAGGAGAAAGTGGTCTTGATTCAGCCTGTGGTGTCTGCAGGGAGATTAGAAATATATGTGCAGATTCAACAGCTACATAAGGAGGAAAATCCTGAAACTCCTTGACTGACTATGAGTGAAAGTGAAAGAAATAATAGTAATAACCATAGTAAAGCATGTGGCAGCATGACACATTCTATGTGACACACACAGTTCTGAGTGCTTTACATGCATTGTTCATTTATCGGAACCTCCATGATTACAGAAGAGGACACTGAGGTATGAAAGATTAATTAACTTGCCCCAGACCCAGAAGGAGTAAATGGTAGAGCTGAAATTTGAACCCATGCGGCCCGATTCAGGAGTCTGAGGATTGAACTTCAACACTACACAGCCTCTCACAACAAGGATGACTCTCGACTTTATACCTCCCGTGGCTAGTCATTAACATGGGAACACTGGAGGGAGACCAATTTGAGGGTCCTGGATAGAAGACAGTCACAGTGCACCTTTGGAGATGCAGTCCCTGTGAGACCTTCAGAAGCAACTGGTCATATAGTTTGGAATGCAGAAGGAAATTCTGGACTGGGGATACAGAGCATTGGACACATATTGATCACTGAAATGATGGTTTTAGATTAGAGTCAGCATACTACGGCCCATAGGTCATATCCAGCCTGTCACTTGGTTTTATAAACAAAGTTTTATTGGAACATCTTACTGATGAAGAAACCCGAGGCTCAGAATGCTATTTCATTTGCCTGAAGTCAACGAGTCAGTAATGGAACCAAAATAAAATTCATAGTCCTTATCAAAATTCCCCAAATTGTGTTGTTATTTTTCTTTGGTTAGTTTAATTTTTACTTGACTAAGTGATTACAAAAATCATCCAGGAAAATAACTAGCCAAAACAGTTCAGAAAAAAAAAAATAAGGACTTTCTAAGTGATTAAAGAGTAATTAAGACAGGTTTACCACAGGTGTGGCATGTGAGAGAGAATAGAAAGTCCCAAACTAGATAATTCTAAAATTTTCATATGATAACAGCCTTATTTAAAATTAATGGGAAGCCAGACGTGGTGGTGTGTACCCATAGGCCCAGCCACTCAGGAGGCCAAGGTGAGAAAAATCACTCAAGAGCAGGAGTTCAAATCAAGCCTGAACAACACAGCAAGGCCTCGTGTCTAAAAGCTAATTAATTAATTAATAATAAGTAGTGATAAAAGAATGAATCAATTACTCAATAATTGGGGTTGGGACCATGAGATAACCATATTAAAGAGAAAGTTGAATTATTATCCATAAAATACCAACTGAAGATAGATTAAAGATTTCAATTATAAAAAATTATAGGACTAGAAAATTATACAAAATTATAGAAGAATTAGAAAAAATTTAAAAGAAATACATCATAAGACTTTGGGGTGATAAAGTCTTTGTTAGCCTATCAAAGCTAGAAATCATAAAGTAAAATATCCCCGCAGGAATAATCTCACAATTGGACAAAATAGTTGTTCAAAGATGTCAGTTGCCAAATCATTTTAATGTTAATGAGAGGTAAAATGCTTAGCATATAATTTTGTAAAGCAGCATACAAAACTGTCCATTATTTTGACCAGGTAAGGGAACAATACAAAAATATCATCACTATTTATCTCTGGGTAATAAGGTTATATTTGGCTTTCACTTTATCTTTTTTTTTTTGTAGCTTTCAACTTTTCTTATGAGTGCAATTTTTATAGCCAAAGAAAGATAAAATTAATAGAGTTAAAAACTGTTAAAACAGGCCAGGTGCGGCCTGTAATCCCAGCACATTGGGAGGCCAAGGCAAGAGGATCACCTGAGCTCAGGGGTTCACGACTGGCCTGGACAACTTGGTGAGAACTTGTCTCTACAATAAATCAAAAATAAAATAAAATAAGCCGGGCACGGTAGCGCGTGCCTGTAGTTGCAGCTACTTGGAAGATTGAGGCAGAAGGATCGCCTGAGCCCAGCAGGTGGAGGATGCAGTGGCTGTGAGAGTGTCACTGTACTCCAGCCCGGGGAACAGAAGTTAGACTCCGACTCAAAAAAAAAAAAATTGTTAAAACAAAAGTTTGCTATTTGTGTCAGAATTTTCTTGCCTATTAAATACATATTTTTAAATAGAGAATCATGAGTCATCCCCAGCCAAGCACATAATGCCCAGCTTTGACTTCCTCCTCTTTGTCTTGCCACTTCAGCTGCTCTCCAGACCAGTAAATATTCCGCATTAGCTTTCTCAGACTACAGGTCAGTTTGTAAATGCATATAAGCTTTGAATATTCATGAGTCCTAAGAAATGATTGGTGTTACCTGTACCTTCCTCATATCAAGAGGAACAAAACATTCTTTATAGCCATCAAGATCAGATGAGTGCTTTTAAACACTCTGATTTAAAGCTTAAAAGACCGAGTTGGGCATTCTGTCGGGTAAGGATGCTGGCATAGACTCTCGAGGCTTATGTCTTCACCTGCAAATTCCACTAAAACAAAAATAAAAGGATGAAAATGGTAACATTTGAAATACAGCAGGAGAAGGCGCATCAGTGGTGGCAAAACTGCAACCGATTTTAGATGAAATGCAGGGCAGAACAGTGAAACCTGCTTCCGTGAAATGACTGCCTCCGGAGCCCAGTGAGAGCCACAGCCTGACAGGCATGCACGCAGTTAGCGATGCTGTTTAGAAAGAGCCATCTTGTTCAGCAGAACCCCAGACAGACTCAGGAACTAGCAGCATCAAAAGCAGGAGAGCAGTGTGGCGGCCCTTCCTCCACCCTCTACCCAGAATGCTACATCCAAGTGCCTGCCCAATCCACCCACCACACCCAGGCAGGAAAATGGAGCGGTTTTGTTGTTGTCTTCTCCCGGAAAAGTTAAAAGCTAGGCATTTGGAAGCTCGGGCCTTAGCTGAAAGCAGAGGTGAGTCATGAGACTGGAAACAGGGCTGTTTATTCAAAACATGCACATGGCATGGTCAGACCCTAGGCTTCTGACAAAGACAGCACTCTAGTTGCCCAGAAATTTCTGCAGAAATTGAAGAGCTACAGAGAAAGACCTCAACATTTTGATTTGTGGAATTCCTCAATAAAGCAACCAACTCCCTGCCAGTTACCCCAAAGTGAAGTTCTCTAGTAGGCAATCCCATCCAAGTTCACAGAAGATATTTAATTTAAAAAAAACCAACATGGGGAAGAAACCAAAATAAACACAGAAAAATAAAGTCAAATGAGATCACAACCATGCAAGAACTAAAAGAAGAAACACAGAGCACTATATTTCATCAAAAAAACAAGAACAAGATGTTATAGTAGAATAAAAATCAGAAAATGAGAAAGAATTCTTGAAAAACAAAAAGATGGAAGACATTTTTACAATCCAAAAGATGGGTGGGAGATAAAGTTGGAGAAATCTACCATATAGAAAACAGAAAAAGAATATTCAATAAATATTTATTGCACACCGCTCATGTTCCATACAGTGGGATTACAAAGTGAAAAAAAACGGACAGAACTCTCTGCACTCATAGAATTGACATTCTACAAAAGGAAGCGAAATATATGAGGGAAAAATGTATAAGGAAATAAAGGACCAATCCAAGTGACCAATACTCTAAAAAAGATGAGTTCCAGAAGAGTAAACAGAGAATAGAGAGAGAGAGTGAAATTATCAAAGAAATAGTACTAGAAAATTTCCAGAACCAAAGCATACATTTCTCCAGATTAAAAGGCCTAAACGAATGTGTGGCAAAACAAAAGAAGAAAACGTGTACATTATAACTGGAGGTCAGAAAACCAAAAATGGGAAAACCAAAAGAATAGACTGGGTTACATTTAGATCTAAACATTTTTACATTTTTAAAAAGTCATAATTCTTAAGAGATAGAAATTAAATATTATAAGGTGCCATATTAAGGCCTAAAATATCATGGAGAAAACTCTTTTTAACCTAGATATCTATAACCAGTCAAATTATCAAGTCAATTGTGAGAAGAGATATATTCAGATATTCAGATAAAGATATATTCAGATATTCAAGTACTCAAAACATTTAACTTTCAAGAACTCTTTTATACATTGCTACTGGAGAATATTGTCCAAGATAACAGAGTCAAGAAATCCAGAAAAAAGGATAGTTTCAAAAAAAGTTCAAGGCTGATGGTGCAGAAGGCCTGAATAATAACCAATATAAATTAAAACAAGGAGGTGAATTGCCCAAGAACTGTAATTGTGCATGTCATAATATCTACTTGAATGTGAACGAAACTCCAGAGAATGCAGCCATAAACTTCCAACGATAATTCATATGGTACATCAAAAGCCCAGACCTGCTCTGAAGAAGACAAATCCATGACAAATGATCTTTGTTATAAAACAACCTTGAAAATGTTAAGCTGAGACATTATCTGCCTGACCAACTATGCCCCATCCATAACATAGACTCTGCAGTGTTACACAGAATGAGGTAGGGGCAGTGTCTGGCACCTGTAATCCCAGCTACTCAGGGGGCTGAGGTGGGAGGATCACTTGAGCCCATGAGTTCAAGGCTGCAGTGAGCCATGATGTCACTCCAGCCTGGGTGACAGAGCAAGTCCCTGTTTATTAAAAAAAAAAAAATGAAAAAAATGATGAAGAAAGACATGTATATCTAGGACAATGTCCAGACATATTGGTAAGTGGAAAAAAAGCAAAATGTACAATCCTTTGCTCAGTACACCAACATTTATATTACATAAGTGAAATAGAAGAAACAGTAGTTTTCTCTGAGAAGGAGACCAGGAAACTGGGAGACAACAGTAGAGGAAAGATTTAGTCTCACTGAATCTTTTACCATGCACATGTTTACCTAATTAAAAGTTGATTCATTAAATTTGCAAACAAAATTAATACCTACACTATTTAAATGGTTTAAGAGACTAAGTGGGTTACAGTTTCAGAGAATCACATCATAAACCCTCAGAAATTTAAAAAATTTCTCTTCCACCTAAGAAATACTCACAAAATTTCACATATTTTATCCAAATCATTTTCTATTTAGTCACTAAAAATTTGGTTTTCAAAAATAGGTATATATGTAGAGCACTTAAAAGTGTGACTTTTAGCCTCCTCTCTTTCACAGCACTACTAGCTGATATATTTTAATCTCCATTAATATCAATTTAGAGATACATCTTTTATGCTTACATTTGATTGCCAAATTTTATTTATTCATTATTCTTTAAAACATTTGCCTGTGTTAGTGTATTATTATTCATATCAAAGAAGAGAAAATAAGATACTGGACAATAAGTCAATTTCCCATTAAAATGAATGAAGTCAGGACAATGAAATACATAATCAGAATCTAAAAACTAGGGGCTTTATTAGTATCATTAAATTGCATGGCCTTGAAAATGAGCCAAACTTTCCAAATATCAGGCTCCCAGCAAATGCTCATTAAGTATCTACTGCACAGAACACAGTGTAGGAAGCACATGAGGAAAAACATTGGTAGCATGGTTTCTCCCTCCCTAAGACAAATGTCTACTGGGAGAACTGAGACGTGTATACCCATGGAAATAATTATGTGGAATAGAGCTTCATGAGATTAGTTTCAAGTGAATAATAGGCTCAAAAATGTAAAGAGAACTAAAAATTCTTCTGGTTGCAATGTTTAGAAAAGGTTTTGTTGAGAAGATAGGATTTAACCCAATATTAAAGAATGGATGGAAAATTTTTTTATCAGACAGATGATCCAAGGATCCAATATAATTCAAATAGGAAACAGCTTACAAAAGCTTATCTTGGCCATGTTATTTTGCCCACCTAATGACCCAA
This sequence comes from Tarsius wallacei, assembly GCA_963574415.1. Classification (NCBI taxonomy): domain Eukaryota; kingdom Metazoa; phylum Chordata; class Mammalia; order Primates; family Tarsiidae; genus Tarsius; species Tarsius wallacei. The sequence continues at coordinate 10,346 of CAUYQG010238184.1, read as the reverse complement.
TTAGATCACTCACCATCAATCATTTTGTGGCAAGGAATTGTTACAAAATCCCTTCCCTTCCCCTTCACTCATCACTCTTTTTTTTTTTTTGGCTCTTACCTTCTTTCCCATTCTTCTCTTTATCCCCTCACCCCCCAGATAAATGAATCAACTGCAATGGTGTTTTAAGAAAAACAACAACAAAAAAATACCCAAGGATGTTATCCTTGCCCATTCTGAGCTGTCTGAGCTTGGGACCCACACCCATGGCTGGGCCTCTCCACTAACCCAAGCTGGAGCTCTCAGCTTAGGCTCAGGCTCCAAGCAGAGTCTTTCTTTTCTCTTCCAAATCCCAATCCTGAAAGTGACTGACCACAACTACCAACAGCATTTACAGTCCCCCAAGCCCAGACTCTGGAAGTGAGGTGGGACAGAGATTAGTGACTTCCAACAAGGAGAGGGTGGCTCATAGTTTCTCACCTTTTAAAGCATAGTGATCTTCCTTACCTGTAAAATAACCGATCAGGGTCTTGGGATGTGACCAATTAATCAATGACCCCTAAATTCAGGGAAGGGCCCTGGAAGAGAGGAGGACACTCAGAACTTTCCCTTATACAATGTTTAATTACTTTACAATACTGGTATATAAGTGAATAACTTCTCCCCAAGAAATCACAAGTTTCTTGAGACCAAGAGCGAACACATGTTCCCTGGATTTCTTTGAATTGTTGGATGCCATTACGACCTCCTGATCTCATCTTCCTCTTCTTCTTGGCAACATCTCTCTCTTAGGAAGTCCTGCTGCAGTTGCAGGATCCTGTAGCAGTTCTCCAAGGATGGTCTCAGGCTGAAGAATACTTCCTGAAAACAAATCAGATCTCCACGATGTCTTCCCCAGGCTCCTGTCAGTACGTGGAGCCCAGCCAGTTTGAAAAGCCATAAACCCCTTGATTCACATGAGACCCAGCACCGGGAATGTCCTGTTGCCTTCAAGGAACAAAAGAATACCAGGAAAATGTAATGGACTAACAATTTGAGATATTCTTCAATTCTAAAATTGTAGTAAAACAAATTAAGACAAGAAATCAAGCATCAATTTATACAAAATGATCACAAGTCTAAATATATTTAGCAGTTGGTGGAAAGATAGCGCACTTGTGGGGCCATGCTCTAGTTCTGGTTCATCCACTAGTTAGCTGTTTGCTCTTAAGCAGCTTGGTCCTTTTGGACCTTCATTTCCTCATCTGTGAATGAAAGAATGCAAAGTCTAAGGTCACTTTCATCCTCATAAAGATTTTTAGAGATAGGATCTTGTTCTGCCATGCATGCTAGACCACGGTGGCATGATCATAGCTCAATGCAACCTCTTGCTCCTGAGCTCACAGGATCCCCTTACCTCAACTTCCCGAGTAGCTGGGACTATAGGAACAGGCTACTGTGCCAGCTAATTTTTTAAATTGTTGTATAGAGACAGGGTCTCACTATGTTACCCAGGCTAGCCTCAAACTCCAGGCCTCAAGTGTTTCTCCCACCACCTCAGCCTTCCAAAAGGCTGGAATTAGGCATGAATTTCTACACACAGCCTCCAAAAATTTGCTAAGTTTAGAAACACCTAAGATTTCTAGCTAAAAGTATGGCAAAATAATTTATTTGTGTGTTTGCACACATATAAACGTAAACTAACCTTTAAGGCAACAGTCTTAGCTACCAGAAGTAAAACAGTCTCTGTATCATTTCACTCAGATAAACTTGACAATGTTCAGAGTCCACACGAGCCAATTTTGTACAAATAATTTGAATCTCATTTCTTTGTTTTCTTTTTTAGAAATAAGAAAACCAAGTGGTGGGAAGCACTGGTAATGTGAAACTAAAATAAATGCCAATAACAACATTGTGATTCTAGCTGCAACCTTAAGTCTCCCACAAGCCATGTAAGTACTCTTTGGAGACATAAGAAGGACACATTTCATGCAGTTGATGGAAATTCACAAAAGTACACACTCATATAGACTTCTCCACTTCTGACCTTGAAGTGTTACTTAATATATTTATTATATGAATTTGGAGGAAGTTGCATTTCACAAATGTACTTGTGCAATGTGTTTTTGCAGAGGTTAGTTTGAACAAGAGGGAGAAATGGTCTTTCTATCTTAATATTACACCAACCGAGAATAAGTTATTTCATTTTCTCCCAAAGAATTATAGGTTATCAGGTTTAATTCCTAATAAAAGTATCTAGCATCTATCTAAATCACTATGTTACCTGATTCAAAAACATATATAGAATATATGTTTTTGGTGGGGTGTGGTGGGTTCACACCTATAGTCTCAGCACTTTGGGAGGCCAAGGTGAGAGGACTGCCTGAGTCCAGGAGTTTGAGACCACTCTGGACAACTTGGCGAGACCTCGTCTCTACAATAAATCCAAAAATTAGTCAGGCATTGTGGCATGCGCCTGTAGTCCCCTTGGACTACATATGTGGTCATGTAGTCTTGCTTGGAAGGCTGATGCAGAAGGATTGCCTGAGCCCAGGAGATTGAGGCTGCAGTGGCCGTGACCATGCCACTGCGCTCCAGCCTGGGTGACAGAGTAAGATTTTGACTCAAAAACAAACAAAGCCCTATGTGTTTAGTCTGTCCTAAATACAAACCAAGCAAATCACTAGTAGCCAAGCAAGGTGAGGAAACACCAACCTTGTGGAATTACTTTTCTCTCGCTGCCTTCTGCCACCAGAGCCATTGCCTTTGACACCTCTGACATATTTCCATCATCGCTGCAGGGAGACATCATAAAGTGCCTTCTAAAGAGACTCAGGAAAGTGCAAAGTGACAGCGGGGAGAGCAAACATTGTCACACAGGCCCAGAAAGGCAGCAGCTCTGCAGGAGTGGAGGAGTTCTAGCAACTTCTCTGCATTTCAACGGCACGCACAACTCAACTTAGAGGAACTGACTTTATTAGGAATTAAATTGTTCCCACTACTGCTCTGCTCCTTCGGGCCACAATCATGTTGGAAGATTATTTTGAAATTTTACTTCCACAGCAAACTCTGGGGAAGGCAAATACGCAGGAGAGAGCGGTTTCCTCCAAAGCCTGCACGACCAGTAAGAAAAATGGAGAGCAGAATCCGGGATGACCTCAGGGAAATGTGCAGTTAATCTGGAAATCGGGTAGGAAATGTTTCATCTCTAACAAGATTTCAGACAAATGACTAGAAAGTAATGAGAAAATTAGAAGTTTGGGTGAGGTGGGCCATAGGAGACAGCTGGGAGCCTTTCTCCAATGAGACTTATAGAACTGTCAGTCACCCATGTGACACACGTGCCTCTTAGGAACTCCAGTTGCAAGAAAACAAAGGCTGTCACAAATACACAACTTCAAAACTTGGGAAAAACAAGAACTTCAGGCAACAAGGCAGGCCTGTATTCAAGTCAAATGCTCTGATGAGCATTAAAGATAATGGACGCACAGGGCTTCAAGTAAGCCCTCGATAAAGAGCAGTGATTATTATTTTATCATTAAATTGTCAGAGGAGCAGAAAGACTTTGGGAAGGAGGTGATATCTGCGTCAGTTGATGCTCTGTAGTGACATGAACAAGACTTTCAGACTTGAAGGAAGTCACCTGGTTCCTGGCAGACATTGAAACCACTCCCAAGGCCTATGTGTTCTGGCAAAGTCTCTCCCTCACTCACCATTCAAAATGTTATTCTCCCCTCGTTCTGCACAATCAACTGTGTATCCATTTCCTGCAAGGTGAGTCATGGTAACACGAGAGCAGAGAAGGGACAGCATAAGACAGAAATTATGTACACTGCATTTCCTTCTCCAAAACAGATTAGGAGTCTCAGTGGCATGAGCCCATTCAAAGTGACCATTCGTGCTGAATGTCACGCACATGCTGGCGGCCCTGAGATGCCGGGCCAAGTGGGGGGAGCTGCCCAGTCTTGTCCCTATTCATGCGATTGGCCTGCCTGGGCCCTTGTGGGGAAAGTGGTCTGGGGTGTTATTCTCTGTGGGACCCCATTGTTTTTCTTACCAAGTCAGGGCCTGCTATTCTGAGGCTTTCTCCCACTGTATTTCATTGTAGTCTCTCAGGGATCTCGTCTCAGTCAGCGTCCTCGTGAAACTTGCCTTAAAGGGAATCAGAATTGCTGCACAGGCTGATGGACTGACAAGCCTCCCTGAAAAACTGCCAACCCAAGCCGGGGCTTTGATAACAGAATAGGAGACTAGAGGGAGAGTGCCTGAGAGCTGGGCCCAACCCCCACCACCAAGATGGGCTTCTGTCCAGCCTACATGAGTCTAGGAACAGCAGCCATTCAGCCAACCAAGAATTCACTTCCAAATGATCCTTCCCATGACCTCGACGTAGTCCCCAAGCACAGCCCTGCAGGGGCACCTTCCAGAAGCCAAGGGCCCTGCACCCTGGGCTGAAAGGCCCCAGCCACTGGCTTTCCTTCCTGCTGCCCTCCTGAGGAGGCTGAGGAGAGGTCTGGGGAGAACTGTGCTGTCATTCACATTTGAGCCTCAGCCTGCCGGCAGAGAGTTGCCTGGCTTCAGAGGAATGTGTGGTCATGATAGGTCACTGCCTGGCCAGCCCCTTTACTGATGGGACTTTCCACGGCCACCTCTTGCAGCTGTGGCAATTCTCCACCTTTAGGGCTTTCACTTCACCTTCCCCTGCAGCCTCTGCCACTCCCAGACAGGTCTGGTCTGGAGGAACCTTTTCTGACCACCCCCGTGTTGGCCCTGCAGGCTTTCTCACATTGCCTGGCCTCTGCTAGACAACAGTATTCTTGGAGAGCAGGGTTCGAATCATATTTTTCTCTGACCCTTTGCACCTGCCACAATTCCTGATCTAAAATATAAAATTCATTAAGCATCTAATACATGGTTGACATTCTGCATGTTTAAAACATGTCATTTACAGGATGATCACTTAAGTATTACCATCACCATTTTACAACTTCGGAAGACCCAGTGCCACTAAGCAATCTGTGCAAAAGCACATTAGTAACTAACTGATTCCAGAGCTGGGTGATTCCCTTAACAGCTACAATTACACAGAGTAGGCACTCAGTAAATGGCTATTAAACTGATAAATAGATATGTAAATACACTTAAATGTTACCTACCACATACTCTGCATTTCATTTAATGTAAACTTTCTTAATTTTAGGTAAAAATGCAAAAGGAATAGAAATGTTCTGATATGGTTACATAATGACTTTTTAACAATATCAAATATAAGAGGTTTTTCTTAAGACAGTGCTGATGATGAATACCTTCCTCTCTCACAGAGGAATGAAAAAGTTCATTGAAGGAGGAAAAAATTACTCTTAGAGAGCTCAGCCACTGAAATGAGATATGATACTTTGGAGTGTCTATCTCAGGAGATTTTTGAAGAAGAGAATGGAGAAACCAGTCATCCTGAGTGGATTAGCCATCAAGCAGGCTTTGGTGTCCATGGGGCTTACACGACATGCTGGGAAGAGGCTGCCTTCAAGAGTGGTCATTCACCTTCCATTATTGGTATCCCAGGCCTCTCTTTTGAAGACATTGGGGCTTCTTGCAAAAAGTGGGAATTTTCAGCTGGAATGTCACACTCAACCACAGACAATGCCTGGTTGCCATTAGGCAGTTAGGCTCCAGACAAAAGCGAGATTTAGTATTTCAAACTTGTCTTAAATTGTCAGCCTTACCTTTCCTCACAAGCCTGTTCCTATGCCCTCCTCTTCTCGCTCACCCTTTTTCTTTCCTCAGATCAAATTTTTTCCTACAAGCAATTTTTGTTCCATCCATATTTACAGTATATACAGTATCTACCTTCTAGAGCCCGTCTGGCCGTGTGGTCACACAAGACACAGTTTCTGGTCCAGATACAGGCAGGTGGGCGTTGATTGACATCTCCCTTTCATACCCACCAGCCTTTATCTGAGACATGGGATCCCCACTACCACCACAAGCACATCTCCACGGACGCTTTCAGGCCTTTCAAAGTTGGCTTCTGCGTGATGACAGCAGCTCCAGCAAGCCCACCTCAGCTCCACGCCTCACGCACACCGCATCAAAGCACCCCTGTCACACTCGAGGAAAGCGAAAACACGCACTCTTCCTCTCTCTGGTAATAATTTCGTTTCCAAGGCAATTGTTATTCATTTAATCTTTACTTTTATGAATAGTACCTTACATGAATCGGTAATCAAATTTATAAGAGAATATACAAAGACTTCATCAGAAGCTTTTATCCTGAGCTGAGATCATAATTAAGAACTGTCACAGAAGCGAATAGTTTGAGACTGATCTGGTAACAACGGTGCTCCCATTTTGAAGTGAATTTATCTAATGATAAATGGTTACGTTTTTAAAGTAGAAAAGATAAGAGGTGTATCTGCTGCTGCAAACAGGCACCACACTCCTGAGAGAGGCCCCCTTTTCCCTGCTCGTATAATTGTGGCACTTTCTAATACTAATGCTGAGTGGATGCATTTTCTCAGATCGTGTAGGACCTTACCGAAATACAAATTGGAGTTAGCTCTGAAAAGTCTCACTGGAACCTACATAACTGTGGTTCCAGTTATGAGAAACCACTGAAATTGTTCCTCTGGCTTCTTATGTCTCTCTGTCCCCTGCCATGGGACCCTGTGGTCAAAAATGACCCCAGGACTCAGTAACAAGCCAGACAAGCAGAAACACAGGCCCAGAAGCTGGTAGTTGTTAGGCTGAGCAATGATAAATCATTTGTTCAACCCTCCCTGTTAGGACTTTGAATTTGTAACATCTTTATACTGGCAAGTCCCAGCTAGGTTAAGTTTAATTATTTATAGCTGCTGCTAGATACAATTTTTATAAGTCTTGGGCATATGTATAAGTGTTCTATTGTCAATGAAGCGAATAAGGTAATATCAGGATGAATATAATGTAAAAGGGCTTCATTACAGTTTAGAGAGAAAAAGCATTCTCCATATTTAACCAACGTCCACTGTCCGCTATGAACTACTGAGTCTCTGAAAGCTCATCTTCCCAGCACAGCTATGGCACAACATGAAACAGAGTTAAAACAAGCATCTGGTGGCACAAGTGAAACATGGACTCACAGCAAACCGAAGAAAGAATTTTAAATACAGCATTGCCTGGGTCATAGGCATTGCCTGAAATGATGCAACTGATTATTTCAACCAAGTGGATCTATACATCCTAATGTCTAAATCATGGTTTCTTGTTTTTTGTTCATTTATTAATGTGCTGCAAATACTTGACATTGTTTTCGATGGTTATTGAACACTCCTGATTAAACACTCTATCTACTCTTATTTTGGAAAGCACGTTTTTAAAAGTGTTAGCATCCTGTGGTTTGGAAGTTCTACTTTGAAATGAGAGGGGAAAAGTGATGACTTAGACATACACAGCATTACTAATTCTCTGGGGTGAAATTAGTTAGCTACCTAGTTTTAAAGTGTCATGTAAGCTGTTATCATTTTATTTTTGTTTGTTTACTATTCATTTTTTTAAATTGTTACATGGAATATCTCTTCAATCGGTGATTAGCCCAAGACCTAGATCAAGGTAAAAACCCTGTTTGTTCATTTATTCATTCTATTTTTTTTTTCCTTCAACAAACATGCATTGAGCATCGACTATGTGCAGGACACTCTGCTAGACACTGATGGTTTCCTAATGAATCAGGAAGCCAGGACTGCCCTGGGGAAGGGGTTAAGAAACATAAGTAAAGACTCAAATAACTCACTGTACACATGATCATAGAGGCATGTGTACAAGGTACCACAGGGACCCGAAAGAGAAAATGGTTAGCTCCACCCAGGCTATTAATGGGAGCTTGCCTCTGAAGTAACCCACCAGATTGATCCTGAGGCATGAGTAGGAGTTCACCTGGTAGACAACAGCAGAATCAGTCATCCCAACAAAAGGAGCCACACAAGTGCAAACACAGAAGGCTGGAGGGTAGAGCATACACTTTGGGATGAAAAGTGTTCCCTAAGGTGTCATGTGCCATGCATTATAAGGACATAGCAAGAGGTGAGGGAGGCAGAGCCAGCCATGCAGGGTGTTACATGCTATGACAGAGATTCGAACCTTAACCCTGACCATGAAGGGGAGATTTCACTGGATTGTAAACAAATGAGTAGTGCTGTGGTCTGATTGCTTGTGTTCCCCCTAAAATTCATACGATTGTATTAGGAAGTAGGGTCTCAGAGAGTTGATTTTGTCATGAGAGCAACACCTTCATGAATGTAATCAGTGTTCTTATAAAAGAGGCCCCAGAAAGCTGGCTAGCCTCTTCCACCATGAGAACCAGAAAGTGTCATCTGTGAGGAAGCAGGTCCTCACCAGACACCAAATTTACAGGTACCTTGAACTTGAACTTCCCAGCCTCCAGAACCATAAAAAATAAATTTATGTTGTTTATAAGACACCCAGTTTATAGTATTTTGTTATAACAGCACAAACAGACTAAGACAAGCAACATACTCATATTTGTATTTTGTGAAGGTAGGGCTGACAGTGGTGTGCAAGGTGGATTAGCAAGGGCAAGACTAGAGAGGAAGATAGAGAGCAGACCATCGCAGTGACCTAAGGGGGCACTGAAAAGGCCTGCCCAATGGCCAAAACAGAGGTGACGGTCAGAATGAGTGGAAGGAAGGTATTCATTATTGCTCTAATGTGCCAAGGAATTGTGGCTTCCTTATTTTTTCTGTAACATGAGTTCCAGCCTGCCACAGGTAGGGAAACAAACTTTCTAATTAAAAACAGTGCAATCTCTTATCATTTGAATATTGTCTTGAAGGTAAGTTTTTCATAAATTCAAGATTCAAGTTCCTATCAATAGTGGTTTAGAGTGTTTCTTTTGGATAACTCCATCCTTTTGGATAAATGTTTAATCTTTTAACTCTCCATGACAGAGTCTGGGTAGATGAGAGGAGTCTTCTCTTGGCAGAAAATGGAGGTGGTAAAATCCACATGTTCACAGTCCCTTTGTTTCCTCGTCTGGGAATTGCTCATCAAGTCTTATCCCCTGGTCCTAGCTGGCTTTCCAAGGTGTCCTGCTGCTTCCTGCCTCTGGAGTTCTGGCCAATTGCCTTTTTGAAACAGAAAGAAGTGGTATACTGCTCTAGATTCAGGTAGCAAACAGATAGCATTTGGAAGTTCTATTCCGATCACCCTTGCTTCCTCAATATGAAGCAAAATCATCCATTGAGTGAAGAAAGCACATGAGGAAGGAGAGGAAAAGAGTCCTTGGCAAGGGCAGGAGGCCTGAGTGAACCAGAATAATGTAGTCTGATCGTTTCATGCACTCCAGGCCCCCTAGAGGCTCTGGTCATAAATGAGTCATGCTCACCAGTCAACCTGGCATGCATGTGGTTTTCTCTGGACACTTTTAGCTAAGTGATACAGGCACAAAATAGGTCAAAATTGGACTTCATCAGTGGTAAATTTTGCAAGGTAAAGGCAGATGAGAAGAGATGGGGGAAAGAATGGAGGGTGGTGATTTGAGAGGATGATTATAATGATGAAGCTAAAATCCAAGCTGGGTGTGGAGGGAAAGAAAGACATGACAGGAAGGAGGGACAATGGGAGGACAAGAGGATAAGTGAGCTGTAGGGTCAAAGCATTGTTGTGGACAGGATAGTGAAGGAAATGGGTTGTGGTGGAAGGAGACTGCAGTGGAGCCTGGGAGGATTAAAATGGAGTATGGACTTTGTAGCTACTTCAGTGTATGGCGGTGGAATGAGGAGATCTTTGGAGAAGAGGCGAAGGAACTGAGAGACCAGTTCATGTACATTATGTAGATGTTTAAGTCACCAAGAATCAGGGCAGTCGTTGTGCTGGAAAGTCCAACAGTGAACCAGGAGGAGAGACCCTGGGGCTATGGATGATGCTAACAATGGACAGTCAGGCTAACATGACATCAAATCCAGGGGTTCCAGAAAAAAATAAAGGAGAGTCAGGAAGTGAAAATGTAGAAAGAAACAAGGTGGTCACCTATGCCACCCAGAAGCTCAACAGTAAAAAGAGTTTGAGAGATAATATTCTGTTTTTTGAGAAGGTAGCAGGGAAAACATTAGTCTAGGTAGCAAAAAACTTGCTATTTGAGGCATTTCTTCCCTTTTTAATTGGTACATAATCATTGTACATATATTTGGGATGCAAGGTATATTTTGATACCTGTATATAATGGATAATTATCTAACTGAACTCAAATTATTCTACAAAGAAGATACCTGCACACGAATGTTTATTGCAGCTCTTATTCACAATAGCAAAAACACAGAAACAACCATGTTGCCCATCAAAGCTGGACTGGATAAAAAAAATCTGGTACATATACACAATGGAATATTATGCAG
>CAUYQG010238182.1:0-24707 GCA_963574415.1 Tarsius wallacei | reverse complement strand
ATTCCGGCTACTCGGAAGGCTGAGGCGGAAGGATCGCCGGAGCCCAGCGGGTCGAGGCTGCGGTGGCCGGAAGCGGCCACTGCACTCCAGTCTGGGTGACGGAGTGAGACGCCAACTCAAAAAAAAAAAAAAAAAAAGAAAATATGGACTCTCTTACACTTGAGCTTCCAGTTTTTATAGAGAAATCAGGAATCCATATTTTTAAATGTGAAATCTCCTGTTTTAGTGTGAGTTAAATAATAATGATAATTTTAATAATATACACTGTGCATGTGAAACAAGACATGTTTGTGGGCTGGATTTGTCTGTGAATGGCCAGTTTGTGGCTTCTGCTAGATTTTCCTTCCCACAGCAGTATCTATGGTACTTTTGAGTAGTAAGCCCCTAAACCTCATTCTGTGTGTGAGCAGGGATAAGTGACTTGAGAATGGGGGTCAAATTGGATTATATCAAATATGCTGCTGCAGCTCTGTATTTGTTGGTTTGTGTGTTTTGCCATGAAACACTTCCACTACTGCCTTGATTCTTTTCCCAGATTAATAGCCAAACACTGTTATCTCTACAAACACGAAAGCACACAGTCTGGGTATTATTTTTCTGGTGTTTATATACCTAAAGAGATCACCTAGATCTGTTCCTTAGAGAATTTTGTTAATAAAATAGTGTTATCTCTCTGACTCCCAATATTTTTTTGGATGTGTTGTAGTAAGCACTTCTTTCAAGCCCAAGTCTGTATTCACTAATTTAAAAATTTGTTAAAGAATGTATCATCTTAAAATTATACAAACTAAATCATGTTGTGGCTAGACATTTTAGCCATGAGATTTGAATGGAGTTGACCCCCTCCCAGTTCCAGAAATGGCCCTTAGACTAAGCTTGTTAGAGTGAACCTATCTCTCTTGCCTCTATGGTTCTGAGATTTGTCAGGATGCTCTGACGTACAAGTAACTGGGAATCTAACTCAAATCAGTTTAAAATGTGGAAATGTGTTAACTTCTAAAGCTGAAAGTTCTGAGAAAATGTGGGCTAAAGGCATGATCAGGGTTGTGGGTTTACTTCTGTTTCATTTTCCATGTGTCATTTACCTATAGCTGACTTCCTTGAGTCACAAGGTGACTACCAGTAGAAGCAGGAGCACATATTCTTTGTTTATGTAGAGGAAGAAAGAGAAAGGGAGACCACTTTTCATAGACATGAAATGGAAGTTCTTCCCCTTGCTGACAAGCTCACCCTAGACCAGTAACAGTTACCAGGGCAAAACTATGGGCTCATTGGTTTAGGTTTGGGCTCTAAATAAACCACTGGTAGAGTAGAAGATTATCAGCAGTCATCTCTCTTTTTTTCACATCATGACACACATTTGAAGTTAGAATATTTGATGGCATTATAGGGCAAAGATAAGGCTAGAAGGCTTGGGGCTAGAAGTGAGTGATCCTGGGAGCTCCAATTAACCTACATTTACCTGATCACACTGTGAGGACTGAGGAGGTTAATAACTCAGCACCCATTCAGCTCAGTGCTCATTTCTGCAGCATGTTAGGAATGTCAGAGAATGACTTGCATTTACTCCAGACCTGGAGATGTGGTCAATTTTCCCTGAAGGTTGTGGGCTGCCTTCAAGAAAGGCAGATGGCTTGATAATTGTGGGAAGAGAGACTCTTATTCTGGATAAAATCTAAGTAACAATTATATTAGTTCTAGGAAACTCTTTCAGCTTCAACCTCAAATTGAAAGCTCAATCAACCATGTCTCACCATTCATACCTCTAGCATCCTTATGCGAGCCACTAGCATCCCATGCCTGGATACTGTGATAGCTCCTGTGATAGTTTCCTAGAAATACTGTGACAAATTACCACAAATCTGGTAGCTTAAAACAACATATATTTATTCTCTCACGGTACTGGAGGCCAGAAATCAAAGTGTCAGCAGGGCCATGTTCTTTCCAAAAGCTCTAGGATGTAGTCCTTCTTTGCCTCTTTCAGTTTTGATTAGCCCCATAGTTTTCTTGGCTTTTGGCAGCATAACTCCAATGTCTGTCTCTGTGTTCACACAGCTTACTTCTGTTTCTGTGTCTGCCTTTCTCTTGCAAGACACCTGTCATTGGATTTAGAACCCACACTAAATCCAGGATGATCTCATCTTGAAATTCCTAATTACATCTGCAAAAACCCTTTCTCCAAATAAAGCCACATTCACAGGTTCCAGGGATTAGGATTGGGCATATCTTTTGGGGAGACCCCATCCAACCCACTTCACCTGCTAATTATGCTCTGTTTCTGTCCTTTCACCTCTACCAACTATTCTGCAAGTAGTATAGAGGGCCTTCTAAAACATGTCAGATACTCCTCTGCTCATGTCATCCAGTGACTTTCTTGTCACTCCTATAGCAATATTCCATGCCTATAGCATGGCTCCCCTACCATCATGTCTTGAATTTCTTGCTTTCCTCACTCACTAGGCTCTCCTCTTGCTCAAAGGACTCCAGCTGCACTGGCCCTCTCACTGTTCCTCCAGCATGTCACACAAACTCCTCTTCTAGAGTCCTTGCTGTTGATGTTCCCATTGTTTGAGAGTGCCTTTCTATAAGTGGTATCATGGCCAGCTCCCTCACTTTAATTGGGAATCAGATGTAATGCTTCCTCCTCAGAGAGGATTCTTTGATCATCTTAGTTAAAGCAGCATTCCTGTGACTCTCTTTTACCCTGTTTAATTTTTCTTCTGGGTGCTTATGGAACCAACATCATATTTTATATCTATTTGTTTTCTCTGAGTATGCAGCATGTCTCTCCTAGCAGAATGTATGCTTTGTCTCAGTAGTTCACGTCTGTATCTCCAGAACACAGAACAATGCCTGGCAGATTTGAGACCATCCTAGCTCATTCATGCCACTATAACAAAATACTGAGACTGGGTAATTCTTAAAGAACAAAAATTTATTTCTCACTGTTCTGCAGGCTGAGAAGAACAAGATCAAGAAGTTGATAGGGTGTGTGTATAGGGTTGGTGTGTCAGGGTGGCACCTTGTTGCTGCACCCTCTGGAGTGCAAGCAATGGAAGAAATGGACTCTTATTCTCAAACCCTTAAGACACTAATCCCATCCATGAGGGCTTCACTCTCATGACTTGATTACCTCCTAAGGTGATCATGCCTCTTAATACTATCACACCAGGGATTAGGTTTCAACATATGAATTTCAGGGGAGGGACACATTCAGACTATAGCAGAGATATTTAATAAATATTTATTGAATAAATGAATATAGTTCTTGCAGCAATTTGGAGGGTAAAGCTGACACAAGGAGGAGGACAGAGGCTAGAGACTCAGAGAAAGCAAGGGCTCCGCTATGTTGACATTATGGTTTCGGGATCAAACCACCCCTGAAGACTGCATTGTCTCTGTATGTTTTAGTCACATGAAAAATAAATTTTCCTAGGCTTGTAGTCCATTAGAGTTGGAGTTCTGCCAGTTGCAACTTAATGAGTTCTAACCAATGCACTCTATCTTGAGTCTGCATAGCTTTGTAAACTTGGAACCTGGCTAAGTACTAGACTTCTTCATATTTCTGTCCCACTAATTGTACATTAGGCAGACATTACAGTGTAATTTTCTTATCTCCAGAGTTTGAAAAGCAGCAACTTCATTTTGAATATTGACAGCTGAATCTAGCGCTAGCAGGTATACATTGTAGAATATAAATTATCTGCCAGTAATGTAGCTTGGAATACAAAGGATTCCTTACCTAATCCTTATCAAGCTTCTATCACTGACTTAAATTCAATATTCTGTGACCTGCCTGCTCTTCCTTTTGATTATCATTATCTATTAAGTTCTTATTTAAGCACAGTGCTATTTTGGATATGGAATATAGTGAATTATCTAGAGAGAAGTGGTAATAATGTTGTGAAATAAAATTTTTGAGAGGAAATCTTATATTTACTCTTCTGGAAATTCATCTTTTGCCCTCCCTCATTTTCTCTGGCTAACCTTCTCTCTGTTCTTTTCAAGTAAGATCTTCCTCTCAATGGAAATTTGTGACAGGTTAGAAGGCAGAACAAAAAGGTTCTCCCTATTTTCCTTTTCTCCAGGATAGTAGAGGCGACTTTGGATACTAGTCATAGATCAAATGCTGACGATAAACTCCTTGAGGAAGAACAGGCTTCCTTGGCCCTCATGCAGAGGATATTCTTTCGGGTTGATAGAGAAGTGAGCAGAATAGAATTATGTAATGTCTCAAAGGTAGGAGTTCTGTAGTTGTTTGTTGGGCTAGCATTTTGGGGGGGAGGGCCAGTCCCTAGGCAAGATGCCATCATAGTCAGCAGCACTGAGATCTCTGAACTCCAGCAGGAAGATTCTATACCTTGTCATGTGACATGGAAGTAACAGAGAGCACATCTGGACCAGATGGAGCTATGCTGGCCAGTACGGCGGGGGTGCGGGGGTGGGGGAGGTCCTCAGCATCAACCCACTGTACCGACAATCCGGTGCATCTTATCAACCTGTTGAGACCATGATGTCTCGAAAGTTGCATGTAAGGACAAGTTACATCCAGAATCACACATCGCCTTCTTAATGCCTGCCTAACCCTTGTATCAGACCCACAAATTTAGACATGATCCTTTGTTGACTTTGGAGAGTTGGGAGCGCAAACTAGAAATTAAATCATTATGGGATAATAAAGAAAGTTGCATTTTGCACACCTGTACTTGTGGCCTACATTTCAAACCTTGTATAAAATATTTATTTATTTTCCTCATGACTGAATTCCCATGGAGGTGCAAGAGGGCATAACATCTATGTGGAGAAAGACTCTTTATAGCTGTAGTGGCAGCCCACAAATGTTTATTGTTGGAGAAGCAAGCTCCAGCCCACCTGGTCATTAAGTAAATGATACAAATCTTGGCCAAGACTAGGCTTTCCACATTGAAATGTGGAAAGGCCATTTTGTTATAAAAGCAACTTGACTGTAAAAACAAACTACTCTAGCAGCATTAGACCAGCTAATATTTGCCATTTAGTATTCTGTGAAGAGGTATGCAGATAGAGAAATGTGTCAGTGAACTTTCCAGTCAGAAGAATCCTGTCCAATCTAGTACAAACTGACTTGGAGAGTACATTTTCCTTAATGACTAACTCTCATGCTTCTTGTTGCTGCCACAAAGGAAGGGAATTAGAATTTTAGGATTATTCTACTTTGGGGTGTTATACCTTGGTGTTACAAATTTGGGACTGGTATAGGTCTCCCACACACATTGTCTCTTAACACCCAGAGTTTTCTTATACATTTGAATAAGATATTGTAACATTGATCTGGGGTTTTTTTGGTGATTATTATAGGAAATTGGAAAATTCTTCAAATTCATCTATTACTATCTGGCCGGTTCTGTGAGTCTCTGACACCACTTCTCTAATTCTCTGACACTGACTAGGTGTCTAGCAATTCAATTCTGACACTATCTACCTGGAGTTAATGTCTGGGTCCTTAGTTATACACAACTGTCCCCACAACTCCCTTAGATGTGAGTTGCGAGTCTCAGGTCACTGGTACTTCTAACCAACTGGCTATAAGAGTATTTGGTAATCTACTAAAACAGCTCACAGAACTCAGGAAAACCCTTTACTTATGTTTACTAGCTTTTTAATCAAGGCTACAACTCAGAGCAGCCAAGTGAAAGAGATGCACAAGACATAGTGTAGATATGGGTTGGGTGGCCTTCTCCAGCTCTTCCACCTTCCCAGCACATCAGTGTGTTCACCTACCTGGAAGCTCTTCAGACTCATTTGAGGGTTTTTATGGAAATTTCATTATGTATGCATGATTGATTCAATTATTGGCCTTGGTGACCGAACTTAGTCTCCAGCTTCTTTCCCCTCCCTAGATGGGAAGGGAAGGTCAAAGTTCCAAGTCTATAATGATGACTGGGTCTTTCTGGAGACTACCTCCCATCCTGAAGATAAGGGGTCCACCCAGGAGTCATCTCATTAGCATACAAAAGAAAGTTTTATCACACAGGAGATTTCAAAGATTTTAGGAACTTTGTGCCAAGAGATGGGGACAGAGACAATTTTTTTTTTTTTTTTTTTTTTTTTTACTATACCATACTGGCTCTGTCATCTAGTTTACAATAGTCAATATGCATCCTTCAGGCCCAAGAGGTTTTTCTATTGGCTCTTGCATTCCTGTTCAATTTCTTGGGATTTGTAAGCTGCTCATAGTCTCTGGCCAGAGTCTAATATCTTGCCTAATTTGAAAACCATGGATCACATGCAGAGCACAAGCAGGATTCTTGCTGACCAGGAAACCTGATTGCCTTTCTATATCATTGCATCTCTCTCCACATGCTTGCCTGTTACTGTACTGCTGTTCACCTTGATTTCCCTCCCTCTTCACTAAAGATACCCAGTATAATGAATTTGATATATGCACTTAGATATGCATGTGCCCTGAAAAAGACATAGTATTTATTTTTGTGAATATGCTTTCAAATGTACAGTTGACCCTTGAATAACACTGGTTTGAACTATGAGAGTTCAACTTATATACAGATTTTCTTCTACCTGAGATAAAAAGACCAATGTCTCTTCCTCCTCCTTCTCAACCTATTCAACATGAAAACAAGAATGAAGACCTTTATGATGATCCACTTCCACTTAATAAATAGTAAATACATTTTCTCTTTCATATATATTTTGGGTTTTTTTGAGTTGGAGTCTCATTCTGTCACCCAGGCTGGAGTACAATGGCATGCAGCAGGTACCACTTCTGCTGGGCTCAGGAGATCCTTCCATCTAGGCCTTCCAAGTTGCCTTCCAAGTTGCTGGACTTACAGCACCATGCTCAGCTAATTTTTTGATTTGCTATGGAGACGAGGTCTCACAAAGTTGCCCAGGCTGGTCTCAAACCTCTGGGATCAGACAATCCTCTTGCCTTCACCTTCCAAAGTCCTGAGATTACATGCATGAGCCACCGCACTGAGCTCTTATGATTTTCTTAATAACATTTTCTTTTCTCTTAATTATAAGAATACATAATATATACTAATGTAACATAAAAATATATGTGAATTGATTGTTATCGGTAAGACTTCTGGTAATAGTAGACTATTAGTAGTTAAGTTTTTGAGGTGTCAAAAGTCCTATGCAGATTTTCAACCATGCAGGGGACACTGCTTCTAATCCCTGTATTGTTTGAGAGTCCAATTGTACTTAAATGCTCTTGTACTATAGATCTGGTTTTCTTTCTTACATGTTTCAGCAATATGTATTTATTTCAATCTGTATTACTGTATGCCTTTTCTAGTTTGTTGCTTCATGGTCTTCATCTACCACATGTTACTTATACACGGTACTAAAGATGGACAACTGAGTGGTACCTAGCAACACACTTCCACAAAAAGGCTGCATTGAAGATTTTTGTACATATAACTTTGTGGACCTATGTCTGTGTTACTTTGGGGCTATATGTATTCAGCAATGAGGCTACTAGATCTTAGGATATGCATACATAATTTCAGGAAATATGGCAAATTCTGTTGTGGAACTGAACTGGGGTCCACTCGCTCTGTGCAGCAAAACCAAACACTGGCATCAAGATTGCAGCAAGAGAGAAAGTGAGGTACTTATTGCAGGGTGCCAAGCAAGGAGAATCAGGCAGCTAATGCTTAAGAACTGAATTCCCTGACTGCTTACAAGTAGGAATTTTTAAAGGCAGAGAGGCAAAGGTTACAGTCATAAATCAATACATGTAGGCTATACATTGATTTGACCTAAAAAGGTAGGACATCTCAAAGTGGGGGCCCATAGGTCATAGGCGGATTCAAAGATTTCCTGATTTGTGTTTGGTTAAGAAGGTGAAGCTTTGTCTGAATTTGGGATCAGCAGAAAAGAATCTTAGCTCTGGCTCATGAACTGACCTCCTCCAGGCCCTTCAGGAAGAAATTCAGAAAAAAGAACAATGGTCAAGAGTTCAGGCCACAGTTCCCTCTGATCTGAGGTCTATGTGCCAGCAGATTCATTTGGTCGGGGACTGGGTTTCTGAAAAACAACTCAGGGGTATATGTTAAGATGTTATCTTTAGTTTCAGGATCTGCAAAGGCATAGAGAATGATATAATGAACATCGGAGACTCAGAAGGAGGAAGGGTAGGAAGGACTGGAGAGAAAAAAAATCACATATTGGGTACAATATGCACAGGTGAGGGTTGTGGGTACACTGAAAGCCCAGACTTCTGTGCCCCGATACAAATGTAACCAAAAACTATTTGTATCCCCTAAAGCTATTGAAATAAAGAAAAAAAGAAACTCAGTCTATAAAAAAAAAGATATTATCTTTAGTTTCAATAGGGAACAAAACATGCCCTGAATTCAATTTCCTTGATTATTGTTCTAAGCCACTTAATTATAAGAATATATTCTTATATATTCTTCTCAGGGCTAGCTAGGTGCCTTTGAAGGAACTCAAGATTTACTTTTATTTTCATGCTTGGGTGTGGGAGTGCGAAGTACTGCAGGCCCCTAAGAAAGATTTCTGCTTGGTCTCAATTCTTTTCCAGAATAACTTCACAATCTACACTCGCAACAGCAACGCATGAAGCTTCCTATTTTCCCACATTTGCACCCATTTGGTAATTTCTGATTTTCTCTCTCTCTCTCTTTTTAACAATATGAAGGGTATAAGGTGTGATAAGGGTAAAATTTGTTTTAGTTTGTGTTATCTGTGTGGCTTTTTTTATTCCTAGTAAGATCAAATATTAACTTTTTGGTTTCTCTCCTTCTGTGAATTAACAATTCCTTCCCCTGCCCATTTTTCTACTGAATTTCTTTTATTTTTCTTGTTGCTTTGCTCAAGTTCCTTGGCTTTTCTAAATAGAATTTCCTTGTTGTTTTTGACATGGCAAATATCTTCTCTTAATCTGCCACAGTTATTTTTAGCTTTGTTTAAAGTAAGTTCAAGTGGACTTAAATTGAAATTTTCTATATTTCTAGTGCCATTTTGACATTTTTAACTTCCCAGAATTATAACTTTTGTTTAAGTTTGCTCAATTCATTATCATATTATTATATTTTTAAAAAATCTATTGTGTCTGTTATTTCCCTCTTTCATTCTCTTTTCTAGTTTTATCAGAACTTCATCTGTCTTGTCAAATGACCAGCTTTTCATCTTATTAAACTTCACTATGTTTGTGTGTTTAGTTATCTATTTCACTGATTTTTTTTGTCTTTATCTTTATTATTTATTTTCTACATGACTCTTTGTGTTTACTTGTTCATTTTCTATTTGTATTTTGAGTTAAATGCTTTGTTAATTTGTTTTCATGCTTTTTTGTTGTCTGATAAATATATTTAAAGCTGTAACTTTTCTTTTAAGTACTGCTGTAATTTCATACCAAATGTTTGATATTTTATTACTATTTCATTCAAAATATTTCATCATTCTTCTTATCATTTTCTTATAAATATAACGATTGTTCAGTAGTATGATATTTGTTTTTGTACCTGTGAGATTTTAAGATCCATCATTTGGGGTTTATTTTAATTTTTATTGCATCATGATTAGAGAACATAGTCTCCATGATACTGATTCTGTGGAATTTATTGAGACTTCCTTTGTGACCTGGTAGATTTAATTTGTATATATTCGTGTCTGTTTTAAAAGAATGTGTATTGTTTGAGGGATATAAAGTTTTAACTGTATCAATAAATTTAGAAATAACAATGTGTTATTTAGCTCTTGCATATAGTTGCTTATTTTGGAGTCACCTTGAATCTATCAGTTTCTGAGGGGACATCTTGAAATTAAGTGCAAAATTTGATATATATTTCTCCTCAGATTTGTGATTGGTTTATATCCTTTGTGGACATATTGCTGGGTGGATATATGTTCATGGTGATTATTTCTTCTTGATCTATTTTTCTCTCAACAGTATGTGACTTGTGTCTATTTTGCTACTAAACTAATTTTATCTTATTGTTATATTTTGCACATCTAGTATGTCCAGCTGGTTCTTTTTTGTTTTGGTTTCTGATTTGCAATATCCTTCCTTATCTCCTCAAGTCTATTAATTAAAATTATTTAAAATTCTACCTTGGTTCATTCCTTTTGCTTTCTCTTGCAGGGACTGTCTACTTTGTTGCTGTTATTTCTTTTTTATTATTATTTATTTATTTATTTATTTATTTATTGAGTTGGAGTCTCACTCTGTCGCCCAGACTGGAGTGCAGTGGCCGCTCCCGGCCACCGCAGCCTCGACCTGCTGGGCTCCGGTGATCCTTCCGCCTCGGCCATCCGAGTAGCCGGAACTACAGGCGCGCGCTACCACACCCGGCTAATTTTTTTGATTTATTGTAGAGGTGAGGTCTCACCAAATTGCCCAGGCGGGTCTCGAACCCGCGGGCTCAGGCAATTCACTCACCACGGCCTCCCAAAGCGCGGGATTACAGGCTGAGCCACCGAGCCGGGCCTGTTGCTGTTATTTCTTAGCTGTTATTCTTCTAAGATGGATCCGCAGTTTTCTTGAAGTTCATATTCCTTAGAGGTGTTAGTCACTTTTTCTGATGATATGTATGTTGAGGCAAGGGCTAAAGCTCCTTAGTTTGTGCTTTTTCCGTGGGTTGGGGCAGCATTTCCTTTAGAGTCTGTGTTCTAGCATTTTTCTTTCTTAAGAGTTACCTTGTTTGGTTATAATTACCTTGCCCTTTGGTTGAAAAGGATGAAGTAAAGGAGGCTACATCTCAGGACCTGGCAAATCTGTTGATCGTTGCTCCCAGCTGGCTGCTTGAATGTCCAGTGCTGCTGTGGTCGCTATTTTTGATCCTTTCAGTTCTGGCTGGACAAGTAATGGTCCAGTGGAATTAGGCAATGGGCCCTCCTAAAATCCTCTCCCCCACTCAAGTTCCTGGTCAGCAGTGTCAAACTCTTCTTTTTTGTTCTAGGTTGTTGTTTCCTCTTAAACCTCAAGCTGGTCATTTTCTTGCTCTTTATGTTAATTTACCAACTACGTTGTCTTCCCTCTTATTGCAGTGGTATCTCCAGGGTCGGGTTGGTGGGTGGGGTAGAAGGGAAGAGAGACAGTTTCTTGTGGTTACTTGTGCCAGTTGCATTTTTATCATGAAAAAGTGCTTGCAATGCTTGAAACAACTTTGCCCCCCCCCTTTTTTAGGGTACCTCT
This sequence comes from Tarsius wallacei, assembly GCA_963574415.1. Taxonomy (NCBI): domain Eukaryota; kingdom Metazoa; phylum Chordata; class Mammalia; order Primates; family Tarsiidae; genus Tarsius; species Tarsius wallacei. Next base: position 13,540 of record CAUYQG010238182.1, on the reverse strand, counting down.
CATAATGTCACAACCCATTTTAGTGTTTCTCTTTACACAGTTTTCCTATAAATATATAAATAGCCTAACCGTTTCTGGCACAAGGGTAGGCATGCAATACAACTAGTCTATTATTATTTTAATAATACTATTTCTATACAGCCATTCTTAAAATAAATATGTATAGTTATAGTTATATATACTTGCTTCAAAATGTTGACATATGATTGTTCTTTATATATGAAAATGAGCCAGCAGGACATGCGATTTGCATTTTTTTAGCATTAATGATGGACTTGTGTTATTGTTTCCATATATATATTTTAAAATTCAACCTGGAGTATATTTGATGATGGTTGTGTACGGTTATAAACTCCAGGCTGTGTTAATGGAATCAGTCAAAGACACTTGGCTTAGATGTGGGTTAAAGTCTTAGATTACTTTTCAATAATATTGTAGAGTGATTTAAAAATTTCTAAACTCTACAGTTTTTGTGTGATTCCTTCATTTTTATTATTTAAAAGTTTTTCTCTCCCCTTAAAATGGGAAGGAGAGTAGAGGAAGAGAGTTCATATTCAAGGAGCACCTACTTGGTGCCTAGTACTCTGCTTGATGTTTTTTATATGTGCTCTTATTTGGTTGTCATAGCAAACATATAAGCCAGCTATTATAATTTCCATTTTCAAAATAAGGACATTGGAGCTTCAGGAGGTTACATAATTTGCTCATTTACAAAGCTAAGTGCTAGAGCTGTGATTTCAACATAGATCTGTCTGCCTTTTGTATTCATGCTCTATTCCAGTGACTCTCAAACTTAATGTGTATGTGAATCACAACCTGGGAATTAGAATCTTGTTAAAATGCAGATTCTAATTTAGAAGTCTACGGGTAGACTTGGATTCTACATTTTTAACATGCTACCAAGTAATACTGGCACTGTTAGTTTATTAACCACTTTTTGAATCTATACTATTTATTGATATAATGTGTATTTAGTTTCTAAAAGATTAATCTGATATCCTACTAGCCATTTAGATAGTTGGGTGAACTTGTACTACTGGTGTTAGGGAGTACCAGAATTTCTTCTGCACTACTAGTTACAGATAAAGTTCTACCACAATACCTGTGAAATGGTTTTATCTCATTATTACTCTTCCTAGTTTTAAGTCACTTTTACTACAATGCTCAAGAGATTTTTTTCTAATAGGCTTTCAGTACTGCTCTCCTGTCCCACTTACTATCCTTTAATGTTTTGTTTAAAGAATATTTAGTCTATGTATAGGGCCAAAATCTGATCAAGTCTAGGTTTGGTTCTGTTTTATGCATCCATATATTAATAGAAGCTGAAGTTTCTTTGACTATCTGTTTATACCTTGCTATGGTCTGACTGTTTGTGTCTTCACAAACTTCATATGTTGAAACCTAATCACCAATGTGGTGTGGCCTTAGGGAAGGTGTGGCCTTAGGGAAGAGAACTACCTTTTCCTGTCCCCCATTTGAGGGGGCAGAGAAAAGCCACCATCTGTGAAAGCAGGCCCTCACCAGACACTGAATCTGTTGGCACCTTGATCTTGAACTTCGCAGCTCCAGAACTGTGAAAAAAATCAGGGTTTGTTGTTTATAAGTCACCTAGTTTATGGTATTTTGTTATAGCAGCCCAAATGAACTAAGGCATACTTCTTCCAAGGAACTTAGCTAGGGCAGTAGTGTTATTGGCCACTAATTCACAATTTTCATTTAACACATTCATTTCTAATAGGAAACGTCTTATGTTTTGTGTACATTAGAATCATATATCAAAAGGCAGCTATTTGTTTATTGATTTAGTAACCACGTAATTTTAATTTATTCATATTTTCCTGGGTTTGTAGAAAATGTCACTCCATAAAGAATGGAGTCTTAAAGATATGCTGCTTATAACTGTACAGCTGTTGTGCTCTTCACTTAACATTTGGAAACCTTTAAAAAATTAAAAGCTTTCTAGGGCCACATTCCCAAATGAAAGTGAAAATGTAAAATTTTCTATGATACATTTTCTAAGAAAGAGAATGATCGGAGCATGTCCAAAGATGACCAAATTAAAGAACTTTGCCATGTACAAATGAAAGCCACAGTGGGAACATTGAAACCTTTAGACACTTCTCAAGTTTGGATTCAAGATTCACTATTTTTCCAGGAGACACTGAGCTGGACTTTAAGTTACTCTAAGGAGTGGGGAAAGCAAAACAACTCTCCTTCCGAAATCTTTACCAAATGGAAAACAAGAGAAATTAATTCTTAAGGGAATAAGAGATATAGCAGATTTGACTTTTTTGAACATTTTGGGCACGATAGTCAATATTTTAATAGCCAAAAAATTTATGAGAACAAATTATCTTCTGAACATTGGATTTTTAAAAAATTAAAACTATAAAGGTTTTTAACAAACAATTCAGAAGTATATAAAGAAATTTAGCATTTCTACCATTTGTTTATTCTGCACCTGACCCACTGTAGAGAAAGCAATTTAAAAATAATAACTTATTTTAATTTCATTTTATTTTATTAAATGTTTTGAATAGGAGCTATAATCCCATGGTTAAAAATTTTAAAGGCACAGTATATGGATATCAAAGCCTCAAGTTGTGCAACTTAAATATATACTTGTTTTGACAAATATACTTCAATAAAGCTGGAAAAAGTTCAAAAAATATAAGGAGTAGATGAATCTCCCTCTCATCTCTGTTCCCCAGATACCAACTTCATTCCCTGAAGGTCAACGCATGTTGGCACTTTCTTGTATATCATTGCAGGTTTTTTGTGTGTGTGTGTGTGTTGGAGTCTCACTCTGTCGCCCAGACTAGAGTGCAGTGGCATACTCCTGGCCACTGCAGCCTCACCCTGCTGGGCTCCAGCAATCCTTCCGCCTCAGCCTTCCAAGTAGCCGGAATTACAGGCGTGTGCTACCACGCCCGGCTAGTTTTTGATTTATTGCAGAGATGAGGTCTCGCCAAGTTGCCCAGGTGGGTCTCGAACCCGCAGGCTCAGTCAATCCACTCGCCTCGGCCTCCCAATTTGCTGGGATTACAGGCTGAGCCACAGAGCCCAGTCCGGGTATTTCTATTCATTTATAAAAGTATATTTTTCATACACATTATATGCCATTTGATACACATAACTTTTCATACACATTGTATTGTAGTATCTAGCACTCACTGTCTTGCACTTTGCATATTTCACTTAACAATAGATCTCAGAATATGTTCCATCTGTGTATGTAAAGAACTTCTCATTCCGTCTGTGGCATGTGGTGCTCCATTGCGTGACTGAGCCATGATTTATGGACAGTCCTATGGATGAACATTTACATTAATTCACATTTTTTACTATGAAGAAAAATGCTTCGATAAATAACCTTACAAATAGGTCATTTTGTACTTGTGTAAGTAAATCCGTAGGATAAATTTTAGGAGTGGATTGGTGGATCAAATGGCATACGAATGGTAAATTTGGTAGATGTTGCAAAATTGCCCTCCCAGGGGTCATACAAATTTACTCTCCTACCACTGATGCCTGAGGGTGATTTTTCCCCACAACTTTGCCAATACTCTATGGTTAAAATTGATTTTGTATTTTTAATTTGCCTTTTTCTTTTTATGATTGAGGAGCATTTCCTTTTTCAGATATTCAAGAACCATGTTTATTTCTTTTTTGTTGAGCTGTTTATACACAAAAGAAATAAACACTAGTTGAACAGAAGTCTTTGAGGGTCATAGAACAGGATCTTTATTGGGATAATTTCTATAATTTTCCAGAGAGAGAAACATTTTCTGTGCTCTTGCTGTGTGTATCATATATATATATCTCTCAAAAGTGGTTTGGGGTTAGATCAAGAGCCTGTAGGAAAGGATAAATGCCTTTACCACAAGAGTGCTGATGATTACACAAGTGTCTGCTGTTGTCACTTAGGATGGTGAGGGTTGTGGAGAGAGGTGGTTTGACATTCAGAGGGAAAATGACTAAATAAAACTCATGCTTCTCTTATTTCAGTACCGTTGGTCCTGGGTTGCAGGCAGCTTATCAGAGTCACTAGGAGTTAGTTATGAGTAATACATCAAATGGACAAATCCCACTAAAATTTTATTCCAGTAGCTAGGTGTGTTAACTTTTTGTTGCAGTTATTTCCACGCTTATGATTGGCTTCAGGATAAATCCTGTGGGAATTTTAATCATGTCCTGTCCTTCATTTATTGTGTGACCTTGAGCAAACAGTCTCTCTGGGTTGTTTTTTTGTTTTTGTTTTTTGCCTTGCCTTGCCTATAAAATGAAGAGAATAGTACACACTTAGCAGGGTTTTGTGAGGAGGAAAGAAGATGATGTACTCCAAGCACTCATTGCAGCCTTAGACACCAAATGGCTGCTATATGATCACGTGCTAAGGTGCAGAGACTTAACCTTACAAACTGTGTGCCCTTGGGCAACTTTCTCAGCCTCGCCACGCCTCAGTTTCCTCCTCATAAAATGGGGATAATAATTGCGCTTCATCAGGTTGATATGTAAAGTGTGCAGCACAGTGCCAGACACATAAGTGCTCAATAAATGGTAGCTATTTGTTTTTATTATTGTCATTATCATTCTCTTCAGCAATTTTCTTAAGCTTCCTTATCCTGAGCCCTTCTGTTGAAAATTGGCCAGGATGCTTCCGCTATTATTCTTTCTCTACAGTCATGCTGTGACATTTGAGTCACTGTATGATTGAATCTGCCAGGCACTTCTTCAGATCTGCATTTGGAGATGCGGGGATTCCTGCTGACATAAGCCCCCAGGGACACTCTTTGGCCCTGGACCAACACCCCTTTCTTCTCTCTTAAGAGTTGCAGGGACTGGTCCACCCACCCTCTTCTGATGCCACCACCTGTTCTTCCCTCACATTTCTCTTCTCCTCAGCTCTAGAATGGGACAAAATAAACAAACATGTATTGGGTATAGGGAGGAAAGAGAAAGAATGCAGATCATGGAATCAGAAGATACGAGCTTTAGAGTTGGCTCTTGCTATGTAGTTTTGCTTCAGTATTCGCATGTGCAAAATGAGAGATTTCTATTTAATTTTGAAATTCCCTACCAGCTCTAACATTCTTTGATGCTCTCTTATGTGCAGAGCAGTATGTTGTGTGTTTGGCAGGCAGCATAGGAATGCATATGGCAAGGTGCTTGCTCCATACTGCTGAGAGGAAATATAGCCCAGTGGAAAGAGCACAGACTGAGTTTAAATTTACTGGTAGTTTGCCCTAAGCAAGTTACTTACATTTTCCGGTTTCACAATCTGTAAAATGGGCATTGGATTTAACATAGGTTTTAGAATCAGACAGTGTAAGTTAGGGTTCTCCAAAGAGACAGAACCAATAAAACACACACACACACACACACACACACACACACACACACACGTTTATACGTATGTGAATATATTTATATATTTGTATGTGTATAGAGTTTATAGAGATAATTGGCTCACATGATTGCGAAGTCCCATGATAAGTCATCTGCAGGCTGGAAAATGAGAAAGGTCAGTAGCAACTCAGACCAAGTCCGAAAGCCTCAGAACCAGGGAAGCCAATGGTGTAGCCCTCAGGCTAGTTGTGCAAGTTCTAGAGTCCAAAGACCAAAGAACTTGGAGTCTGATGTCCAATGGCAGGAAAGTGTCCCATGGGGAAGGGGAGGGGGAAGAAAGAGAGAGAGACAGAGAGAGATGAGAGAGAGACAGAGACAGAGAGAAAGCGAGAGAGCTGAATAAGTTGAACACCCCCCTTCTTCTGCTTGCCTTGTTCTAACCCTACTGGCAACTGATTGGTTGGTACCTGCCCACCTTGAAGGTGGGTCTTCCTTTTTCATTCCACTGACTCACATGTCAATCTCTTCTGGAGAGAAGTGATACAACTCACAGACACACACAGAAGCAATGCATCACCAGCCATCTAGGCATCTCTCAGTCCAGTCAAATTGACACCTAATGTTAACAATCACAGGTGGTCCAAGCTCTACCTCTTTCAAGCTGGATAACTTTCACAAGTTACATAACCTCATGGAACCTCCATTTTGCCATCAAAGGCAGCTAGCAACACAAAATTAGTTATTAGTTCAATAGATAGTTAATAGCAGCTGAGAGGAGGTTCAAAATTAAAGTGATGATGATGTTTCTGTTGATGATTGCACCGTTGGAATTTTCCCCGTTCTCTTGTAGTTCTGTTTTGTCAGCATCAGGAAATCTTTTAGAAAGTCTGAAAAGAGTCAAAAAATTACAAAATGGAATCTGAAACCCAGGACCACTTGATTTAAAAGTCCATGTTTTAACCACCCTAATATATAGCCTATAAAGAAAACTCTTAGGTTTAATGGGATTAAAATTTTATCTTTAAAAATATGAGTTTTACATATAAGACTTTCATCCTAATCAGTCCTATGCAGTAACATGTAACAGTAAAAAGGTCCAGTTTTCCAGTTGAGCTTCTTTGGTTCTTCAGTGCCATGCTATTGAGTTAAGGTCCAGTGAGCCTGCCATGAGCCTGAACACTGACTGATGAACTGAAATAGAGGACTTGGCAGAGACTCATTGGGTTATATAGCCAGCAGTAGCTTAGAGGGCCACTCAGTTCTGATGAAGTCGATTAAGAATGACTTGTAAATACATTGGCCACAGTTGCCAGCAAAAGAACTTCCAACAATAGGACTTAGTCAATAGGAACCAGCATCTGGGTTATGTCATACCAGGTTTCTATTAGTGGGACCAGGAAGGGACTAGAAGGAATACTCTCAGATCAGAAAATTCTTTCACTTTGCTTTCTGGAGGTCACATGAGTTCTTTTTTTCCTATGGATGAAGATATATCACCATGTACAAGATAATTAAATAATGAATAGAAGTAGATTTTATAATTATTATAACATGTTGAACTTATCTAAAAAAATGGCTTATATCATTGAATCAGACTAAGTTTTAAAATAATCAGTACTTGAAGTGAGCTTTTTTAAAAAAACTTCCCATGGAGTAGGCAACAACGAGAAAGACCATGCTAGCTAAATACAAAATTAGAAAGCTGTGCTTCCTGTGAACTTGAGTTTCAGTGTCAGTCAATTTCTGACCTCTCTAAAATGGTGGTTAAAAACTAAATTTGATCTTTTTTTAGTTCCTGCTCTTGGTTCTTCTCTTAGTTATTAGAATGTTAGTCATAACATTCTAATTCAGTTACATTTAATTCTTCTATCTGCCTCTCTTGAAAGTTCTTATTTGTGCTCTTTAAAAGATTCTCTCAGCTTTTTTCTTTATACTTTGTAAAGAAGCATCATACAAGTATTCTCCCAAGAGACCTCAACAGCAGAAGATGTAATAACACTATTTCCCATTTTTTCCCTCACTTCTTCTATCCTCACAAGGGTGAAAGGAAATTTGATTAGTAAAAAAGCTTGACCAGTGCCTGTATATATACAATCATCTTCAGTGACATTACAGCCATACAAACTTTACATATAAATGAATGGGTTTTGCTTTATTATTAATATTATTAATAAAGCATAACACATAACATAGAAAGAATTGTACTGGCATTCACTGACTTTTTTTTTTTTTTTAACAAATGTCTGTACCTGTGTAACTGCCACCAAATTAAGATACGTATTTTCATTTCTGCAAAATATTGCCTAATGATTCATCCCAATTTGTGTCATATACCCCAAGAGATAACCATTATTCTCACATTTATCATTACTGGTTAGTTTTTTCTGTTTTGAAATTCATGTTAAGTGAGTCATATAATACGCTTTTTTGTATGTGTTCTATATAGTATCTATGAGATTCATCCACATTGATGCATATGCCATTAGTTTACTTTTATTTATTGTTGTGTGGTATTCCATTGGATTAATAAATCATAACTTATTTATCCATTCTACTAGTTCTGAGACACTCACTGAATGCTGGAAACTGTGAGTAGCACCGAACCCTGTATTTACTATATTTTTTTCTCTATACATATATACCTATGATAAAGTTTAACTTATAAATGGGTATACTAAGAGATTAACAACAATAATTAATAATAAAATAAACAATTATGTAAAATAAGAGTTACACAGATGCGCAGTGGCTCAAGCCTGTAATCCCAGTATTTTAGGAGGCCAAGGTGAGAGGATTGCCTGAGATCAGTGGTTCGAGACCAACCTGGGAAACTTGGTGAGACATCATCTCTACAATAAATCAAAACATAAGCTGGGTGCAGTGGCACATGCCCGTAGTTCTAGCTACTTGGAAGGCTGAGGTGGAAGGATCGCCTGAGCCCGGCAGGTGGAGGCTGCAGTGGCCGTGAGCATGCCACTGTACTCCAGCCTGGGTGACAGAGTAAGACTCCAACTCAAAAAAAAAAAAAAAAAAAATTTCACATACATTGTGATAACACAATTGATGTGATCACTGAGCTACTAAGTGATTTATGGGCAGGTAGGGTATACAGTGTAGAGATGCTGGACAAAGGGATGACTTATGTTGCAGATGGGATGTAGTGGGGTAGTGTGAGATTTCATCAGACTACTCAGAATAGTGTGCAGTTTAAAACTTATGAATTGTTTATTTCTGGGTTTTTCCATTTAATATTTTTGGACTGCAGATGACCAATGGTAACTGAAACCACAGAAAGTAAAACCATGGATAAGTGAGGACTACTGTATTGTATTTTTAAAAAATAATTAGATAGTTTGTTTAGTTTTCTCAATGTTATTGGATATAAATTAAAAATAGAATATATATATATTTAAGGTATACAACTTGATGTTTTGATATTCAAATACACTGTGGTCACCACATTCAAGCTGGGTAACATATTGTCATCCCACAGTTACCTTAAAATCTGTTTTGTGGTGAAAATGCTGAAGAACAGTGCTCTTAACAAATTCTAAGTATATAATACAACATTGTTACCAATAATCACCATAATGTACACTATAGCTCCAGAATTTATTGATTTTACATAACTGAACCCTTTTGACCAGCATTTCCCCATTTTCTCCAAATGTCTTCAAGCCCTGGAATCTACATTCTTCTCTCTCCTTCTATTCAACCATATTAGAGTCTCTGTGTGCAGTGGTTTGATTGTGTCTCTCCAATTTCATGTGTTAGAAACTGAATCCCCAAATTTATATATTAATAGTGTTTGGAGGTGGGGCCTTTGGGAGGTAATTAGGATTAGATAGGGTCATCAAAGTGAGGCCCCCATAATAGAACTGGTAGCTTTATAAGAGAAACAAAGAACTGAGCTGGCACTCTCTTCCCCAATTGCCATGTGATGCCCTCTGCAATGTTACGATGTAGGAAGAAGACCCTCAGATGTAGCCCCTCAACCTTGGACTTCTCAGCCTCCAGAATTATAAGAAATAACCTTTAAAAAATGACCCAGTCTGTGGTATTCTCTTATAGCAGCAGAAAATGGACTAATGAACAAAACTGGTACCAAGAACTGGGACTGTTGCAAATAACAAATCCCTGAAAATGTGAATACGGTTGTGGAACTGGGTAATGGGCAGAGGTTGGAAGATTTGGAGGAGCAGGCTAGAAAAAAGCCTGTTTTTCTGTAAAAGTAGCATTAGGGCGATTCTGATGAGGGCACAGAAGAACCCAAGAAGACTAGGGAAAGTCTGGAACTTCTTAGAGATTACTAAGTGGTTGTGACCAGAATGCTAATAGAAATGTGAATAGTAAAGGCCATTCTGATGTGATCTCAGATGGAAATGAGGATCAAGGAATTGCAATCTGGAATAAAGGCCATCTTTGTTATAAATTAGCAAAGAACTTGGTTGCATTGTGTTAATGTCCAAGGTTTTTATGAAAGACTGAACTTGGCAATAATCAATTAGGATGGCAAATGGAAGAAATTCCTAAGCAACAAAGGATTCAAGTTGTGGCATGACTACTTTTCGCCACTTACAGTGAGATTCAGGAGCAAAGGGATGGCTTAAAGGCAATTTAAAATTAAAAGAGAAGCAGAATGTAAAAGTGTGAAAAGTTAACAGTCTGGTCACATAAAGAATGAAAAAGTATATTTGGGTGTGGCCAAACAAGCATTTACTACAAAAAAAAAAACAAAAAAAAAACCACAAAAAAAACCCCTAGAACTTATATAAGGGAATCACAGGTTATTCATCAGGACAATGAGAGAAAGACTGAAAGCATTTCAGAAATACCCAAGGCTTTCCCTGCCATCACAGGCCTAGGTGGCTAGAATGGTTTCTCAGGATGGGCCTAGAGCACTCTTACAGGCTTGTTACTCAGGGTTTATTTGAGACCCTGCACCCTGGATCTTGGTATGGTGCTCCTTCTTTGCTCTAGCTGAAGATCAAGCAGCCCCGGGTGCAGTTTTACCCACTGATCCAAAGGTATAAGTTGTAAAGCTGTAAACCTTGATGGCACCACTCTGCAGTTCAAGCAGGCCCACATGTGGCTCATGCTGCTGCTCCAGAGGGCATAAGCAGTAAACCTTGGGGGAGTCCATATGGTGCCAATTCTGCAGAAGTGCAGAATGTAAGAACTATAAAGGTATGGTGACTTCCATCTAGCTTTCAGAGTGCATACTGAAAAGCCTGGGGGCCTAGGCAGAGATTTGTCATAGAAGAAGAGTCACTGTTGAAAGCCCCCACTAGGGCAACGCCAAGTGGATATGTAAAGTTAAAATTGGAGCCACTCTTGAGACCCCAGGAGTATAGAGTCACATTGGCAGCATGCAATGCCCACCTGGGAAGGCTTCAGGAACCAATGTGCAGCTCTAATTTTTAAGAGCAGCCGTGTGGTCTGAGCCCAGAAAATTTATGGGAGTGGGGCTACTCGAGGTCTTGGGGTTCCATATTCTACCTCAGTGTGCCTCATTGGAAGCACATGAAGTCTTAAGATATAATTTCTGTTCTGCTTGGTTTTGAACTTACTTGAGGCCTGTGATTTCTTTCTTCTAACCCACTTATCTCTGTTGGAATGGAAATGTCTATCCTGTGTCTTTCCCACAATTGTATTTCAGAAGTGGAAAATTATGTTGATTTCACAGGGTCACAGATGGAGATAATTTGCCATGGGATGGATTGTGCCTTTAGTCTGCTCCATATCTGATTTAGATGAGACTCTGGACTTTGAATTTTTGAGCTGGTGCTGGAACAAGTTAAGACGATAGGACTATTGGGATGAAATAAATGCAATTTGCATGTGAGAAAAATGTGCATTTTGGAAGCTGGAGTAGAATACTATGGCTTGAATGCGACACCCACATTTCATATGTTGCAAACTTAATCCTCAAATTCATATGTTGATGGCATTTGAAGGTGTAACCTTTGGAAAGTAATTAGGATTAGAAAAGGCCATCAGGGTAGCACTCCCACAATGGGACTAGTGGCCTTATAAGATGATGAAAAGAGATCTAAGCTAGAATGCTTTTCTATCTGCCATGTTATGAGGCAACAAGAAGACCCTCACCAGATGTGGCCCCTCAGCCTTCAACTTCCCAGTTTCCAGAACTATAAGAAATACATTTCTTTTCTTTATAAATTACCCAGTCTGTGATATTCTGTTATAGCAACAGAAAATGAACTGAGACATCATGTAAGTGACATCATGTGGTACTTGTCTTTCTAAGCCTGCTTTACTTCAATTAACATAATGTGATCAGGTTCTTCTACATTGTTGCAAATGGCAAGAGTTTCTTTTTTTTATAAAGGATGAATAATACGGCATTGCTATCTATCTCTATTTCTATATCACATTTTATTAAATCATCTGTAGATGAGTATTTTTAGGTTATTTCCATACATTGGCTATTGTGAATAATGCTGCAGTGAAACAAGGGAGTAGAGATACCTCTTCTAGATACTGATTTATTTTTTTTTTAGAAGTATAACATGTGCTGGGATTGCTGGCTCATATAATCACTCCATTTTTAATTCTTTGAGGAAACTGCATACTGTTTTCAATAATGGTGGTACTAATTTATATTCACATTTTCAAGGATTTCCTTTTCTCCCACATTCTTTCCGACACTTATCTTTTGTCTTTTAAAATAATAGTCATTCTAACAGATATGAGGTGCTATCACATTGTGATTTAATTTTGCATTTCCCCCATGATTAGTGATGTTGAATATCTTTTTATGTACCTGTTAGCCACTTTTATGTCTTCTTTTCAGAAACATCTAGTCAGGTTGTTCTTTTTTTTTTTTTTTTTTTTCTTTGAGTTGGCGTCTCACTCTGTCGCCCAGACTGGAGTGCAGTGGCCGCTCCTGGCCACCGCAGTCTCGACCTGCTGGGCTCCGGGGATCCTTCCGCCTCAGCCTTCCGAGTAGCCGGAATTACAGGCGTGCGCTACCACACCCAGCTAATTTTTTGATTTATTGTAGAGATGAGGTCTCACCAAATTGCCCAGGTGGGTCTCAAACCCGTGGGCTCAGGAAATCCACTCACCTCAGCCTCCCAAGGCGCGGGATTACAGGCTGAGCCACTGAGCCCGGCTTATTTCTTTTTCTTATCTGATTGCTCTGGTTAGGACTTCTAGTACTATATTGAGATTTTTAAAAAAAATTCCATTTGATTTTCTCTATGATCCCATGGTTGATCAAGAGTATATTGTCTAGGTTCCAGATATTTGTGAATTATCATGTTTTCTTACTATCCTTTATTTGTAGTTTTATTCCATTGTGGTTGGGAAAGAGAATAATTTTGATCTTTTTGAAATTTGTTAAGGTTTGTTTTGTGACCTAATCATAATCTATCCTGAAGAATGTCCTGTGTGAATCTGAGAAGAATGTGTATTCTTCTGTTGTTGGGTGAAGGTTATGTATATGTCTGTTAGGTCCATTTGATCTATAATATTATTCACTTTTCTGTTTCCTTATTGATTTTATGCCTGAATAATCTATTTATCATAGACAGTGGAGTATTGAAGTCCCCAACTGTTATTGTGTTGCTGTCTATTACTTTCTTTGGATGTATCAATGGTTTGCTTTATATTTTTAGGTGCTTTGAGGTTGGGTGTAGATATAGTTATAATTGTTATATTTTTTCTGTTTAGTTGACCCTTTTATTTTCATCTCTTGGGACAGTTACTGACTTAAGTTTATTTTATCTCATATAATTACAACTACTTCTGCTCCTTTTTGGTTAGCATTTGCATAAAATGTCTTTCTCTACTTCTTTGCTTTCAGCCTCTGTATGTCGTGTCCTTAAATCTAAAGAGAGTCTCTTGTTGATAGCAAATGGTTGGGGTCCTGTTTTTGTTTGGTTTAATATATTCAGCCCCTTTATGTCTTTTAATTGAGGAGTTTAGTCTCTTTATATTTAAAGTAATCATTGATAGATAAAAACTTACTCTTCCCACTTTGTTAATTTTGTATTCCGTTGGTTTTGCAGTTTTTTTTTCTTTTTAATTTTTTTTTTTTTTTTTGAGTTGGAGTCTCACTCTGTCGCCCAGACTGGAGTGCAGTGGCCGCTCCTGGCCACCGCAGCCTCGACCTGCTGGGCTCCAGCGATCCTTCCGCCTCAGCCTTCCAAGTAGCTGGAACTACAGG
>CAUYQG010238180.1:0-22321 GCA_963574415.1 Tarsius wallacei | reverse complement strand
TTCACAGCAACAAAGATCTGAGTATCATATGTTTTCACTCATAAGTGGACCTTGAACATCTCTTGTAATACCTTAAAAAAAGGATTGACAGTGGTGGGAATCTATGGCGGGGGGACAGCGAGAGGCAAGGGTGGTGGGATTAATGGTAGTCAATATTGGTCTGGGGACAGGGGGACACCCCTTATCAACAAGGGTGCCTGAACAATGCATATTTGTATACCTAACCCTTAACTGTACCCCACAATTTTAAAATAAAAAATGTTTGGAAAAAAACATTTTCTAAATAATAATAAATCACATCTTCCTCATTAAAAAAAGACATATTGTGTATATTCATCACAATAAAATATTTTCATTTATTGAAAATATTTTGACAGCCATTATGTTAGTTGACATTGTATATTGATATTTAAAAAATACATTTTTAAAACTCATAAAAGTTGATTTCATCAGAAAAAAATTCTATTGAAAATATTAAGGTTGCCACAGAACCCTCTATCATTCCGGTACCGTTGAAATATAGAATCAGTTGCCTAATAAATAACTCATCTTGACTGAAGCTTGTAATAACATTTGCTACAGGTGCATATTTATGTCAGCATTTATTATTTGCTAATAAAATACTATTTGGGTTACACACAGGATTTCTATGTGAAATACACAAAGAAACATCTGGTTAAAAATTCAAAAGGAGAAAAATTTATGTAGCAGAGGCTTGCACTGAAAGACTCTAGTCTCTCACTAATAAACTATCTGGAAGAAAAGAGACAAAAGGACTGAAGGTGATACCACAAAGACCCCCAACATAGAGATTTATGTTCACAGTTTATCATATTTGAACAGGAATCCCTGTTACCTTTTCTTGCCTCGTTGTAAAGTGGAAGGAAAGGTGAAAGTGGTGAGGAGACAGCAGCAGTAGTTCAAAATCATTCCATGCAGCAATTGTTTTTGTAAAATCCTCCTATCCCTGCCAAAGTCCCCCTGTACACTGGGCAGTACCAGGCTCAATGATAACAATGGTTAATAGTTTGAAAGGTGAACTCAATGGATAACAGATTTGAAAGACTTTTTGAATCATGCCATCATTCTATATGAAAGCATAAAGTAGACTGTGAGATATTCATCAATCCAAATAAGTAAGCCATGAATATGGTAGTTATGGATCAGAACGTGAAGTGGGAAACCAAATATGAAAAAAAATCCCCAAAAACTTCTATTCAAGCTTCGTTGTACAGATATAGTACCCTTCCATTGTTAAGACTTTCCTCAAACCAGACACCTACAATACTTTGATCAACTTATAAGTTAACACAAAATGAGGTTGAAGGGCTGAGTAAAGAATTATTTGTCCATGGGTTGACCTCAGATTTAGACTTGACATAATTTCCAAATGAGCTTCATATTTTGTCACAGAAATGTACTTAAAAGATTGGAAACATTAATCATATATTGAAATCTTTGCTATATTTCAATTTCAGTCCAAATTGTATATCATTAGCTGTAAATACTATATTCTTAATTCTAGATTTATCTTATGAGTAGTACAATTATATGCCATTGTATTTTACTTTTATACTTATAGTTTAGCATTTCTTCAATTTTTAGTATACCCTTAAAACACACACAGATGTGACCTTGGGCCCATGTAGATATTTGAGAGGCCTTGAGTTGTTCTTTTATAATAATCTTTATTATTAAATTATAATGATGCCTGTTCTTATCTACTCCCTCGATATCCTATGACCTTTTTTGTAGGGCAAGGTCTATATTTTATATTCATCTCGCAGGAAAATATTGTTAAAATGAAATAAAGTAACAGTGGTGCTTAAAATATAATGTACATAAGAAGAAACTTGAATCATCATTAAAGTTTAATATGTCTAAACTTTAACCCCAAAGATTATGTATCATTAGGATCGGACTGGGCCTTAAGCATTACACTTTAGTAAGGTATCCTGGTTAGTCTAATGTGGTGATCAAGGCATTGAACTTTCATAATTTAGACTCAGATGTTATGTTTATTTCATTCCTTTTGCCAATGCTCATCAATTGGTCATAGCTCCCCATGGAACTGTCCAGCTCTTTAGGTTTCAATGACAGCGAATTCTAAACTAGAATAATAAGTTGGAGTGAGAATGAATATATTTACTTTCTATATTGTCAGCATTGGTTTAAACCAAAAAAGAGCTGAGAACATTAATTCAATATTTTCTGTGAGTCAGGATTTTCGCTACAAACTATTTCTCTCCTTCCAGTGTTTTTATTCATGTAGGTACTGAAAAGTTAAATACAGGTGTGTCTTGTTTGTGCCTCATTACATTACACTTCACCGATACTGCATTTTTACAAATTGAAGACTTGTGGCAGTGCTGTATTGAGCAAGTTTATGAGAGCCAGTTTTCCAACATTATGTGCTGACTTTGTGTTTCTGTGTCACATTTTGATAATTCTTACACTATATCAAACTTTTTTATTATTATATCTGTTTTGGAGATCTGTGATGAGTGATCTTTGTATTACTATTGAAATTGCTTTGGGATGCCACAATCCATGCCCATATAAGACAGCAAACTTAATTGGTAAGCTGTGTGTATGTGCTGACTGGTTCACCAACCAGATATTCTCCCATCTCTCTCCCTTTCCTGAGGTCTCCCTTTCCCCTGACACAACAATATTAAAATAGGTCGATTGATAACCCTAAAATGGCTTCTAAGTGTTCAAGTAAAAGAAAAAGACTACATCTCTCAGTTTAAATAAAAAACTAGAAATGATAAAGCTTAGTGAGGAAGTCATTTTGAAAGTCAAGATAGGCAGAAACAATTGTGAATGCAGTAAAAAGTTTTTGAAAGAAATTAAAAGTGCTATTCCAGTGAACACACTAATGATAAGAAAGCAAAACAACTTAATTGCTGATCATGAGAAAAGATGTAGTGGCCTGGATAGAAGATCAAATCAACCACAACGTGTATTTAAACCAAAGTCTAACCAGAGCAAGGTTTTAACTCTTTTTAATTATATGAAAGTTGAGAGAGGTGAGGAAGCTGCAGGAGAAAAGTTAGAAGCTAGGAGAGGTTGGGTATATGAGGTGTAGGGAAGGAAGACATCTCTGTGACATAAAAATGCAAGGCGAAGCAGCAAGTGCTAATACAGAAGCTGCAGCAAGTTATGTAGAAAATCTGGTTAAAATCATTGATGTGAATGATTACACTAAACAACAGATTTTCAGGGTGGACAAAACAGCCTTATATTGGAAGGAAAAGTCATCCAGGTTATCTATAGCTAGAGAATAGAAATTCATGCCTGGCCTCAAAGCTTCCAAGAACAGGCTGGTTGTCTTCTTAGGAGCAATTGAAGCTGGTGACTTTAAGTTGAAGCTCGTATTCATTTACCATTCTGAAAATCCTAAGATCCTTAAGAATGATACTAAATCAACTCTGCCTATGTTTTATAAATGGAACAACAAAGCCTAGATGACAGCACATCTTTTTATATCATACTTTACTGAATATTTTTCTTTATTTATCTTTATTTTTAAATTGTTATAATGATGTGGGGTACAAGTGAAGGTTAGCTACATTAGTACACTGCATGTAGGTGAGGTGAGGTCTTCCAGCTGGCCCTCACTTCCCTGGATAGTGGACCAGGTACCCTTTGTATGACATGTGTCCCCCATCCTACTGAATATTTTAAGCTCTGTTAAGACCTACTATTCAGAAAAAAATATATTTTGATCAAATTATTACTTCTTGACAATGCACCGGGCCACTCAAGAGCTCTGATGAAAGTATGAAAAAAGATTAATGTTTTCATGCCTGTTAACACATCGTCCATTCTGCAGCTCATGGA
Source organism: Tarsius wallacei (assembly GCA_963574415.1). Lineage (NCBI taxonomy): Eukaryota > Metazoa > Chordata > Mammalia > Primates > Tarsiidae > Tarsius > Tarsius wallacei. Next base: position 18,475 of record CAUYQG010238180.1, on the reverse strand, counting down.
TCATGGAATAATGTTGATTTTCAGGTCTTGTTATTTAGGAAATACATTTTGTAAGGCTACAGCTGCCAAGATAGTGAGGCTTCTGATGGATCTGGGTCAGGTGGGATTGGCAGTAGTGGGAAATTACCAGGGGAGGGGGGCACCCAACCAAGGTATCTGCATAATAAACATTTGTATATCTAACCCTGAATTGTACTCCACTTCTTTAAAGGATAATGATGTGTCTTTACAGCAGGATGTATTTTATTCATTCATTTATTTATTTATTTTCAAATAAATTGAAGAGGCTGTACTCTGGGGCCTGGCTCCTCAGAGCGACTTGGCCAGGTAGGGGAGTGAACCCTGTTGGTAGGGGAGGTCCAGTGGCTTGCAGGGAGGGAACGGTGGTTGGAGTGACCAGTTGGGAGTTGCACTGTTGTCTTCTCTTAAGGGAAGTTGAGAACATAACGTTTATTTCTCTGGAATGGAAAGGGGTAGTTGGGTGCTGGCAGGAGGGAGGCCCGCCCTGCAGCAACCGGAGGGTGAGGGAGAAGGGAAGAGAAAATGCTCGAAACTGAATAGGGCCATTGCTTCTGCAGTGGGTGGAGCCCAGGATGTATTTTAAATGTTACATCTTAAAATAAATATAAGAGGAAAAATTTTTTTTAAGTAAAAAATTTAAAAAAAAAGAATCTCTTCTGGGAAGGATTCACTATTTTAAATATTATTAAGACATTTATGATTTGTGGGAGGTCAAAATATGAACATTAACTGCACTTTGAAAGAAGTTGATTCCAGACCTCATGGATAATTTTGAGGGATTCAAGTGGAGGAAGTAGCTACAGATATGATGGGAATAGCAAGAGAATTAGAATGAGATGTGGAGCTTGAAGATATGACTTAATCGCTGCAATCTTAAAATAAAATTTTAACGAATGAGTTGTTTCTTACAGATGGACATAGAAAGTGAATTCTTGAGACAGAATCTCCTGCTGGTGAAGATTCTGTGAACATGGTTGAAATGACCACAAAGGATGTAGACTATTGCATAAACTTAGTTAACAAAGCAGACTTCCAACGAGATGACAAAGGGGCAGGTTGATCCGTGAAACTCTCTGTGAAAGCGAGTGACCATAGGGTCTCTTGTTCTCCCCCATGCCTCCTGCTCCCGCCACTGCCAGCCTGCTCTTTGGCAACTGCACAGGTCTGAGGTCTGCAGAAAACAGCCCCCACACACTGCTCTGTTTGATTCTGCAGCTGCCGCCACCACCGCTGGCCACATTGGCCTGCCGGCTGAAGACCCTCGGTTCCATGCACTGCACTGCTGGCTCAGCCACCGCTGCTGCAACTCCCTCCCACAGTCGCTGCCCTGCCAAGATCGGCTCTAGATTCCTGGCCATGGAGTTCTTCCCATGCACTGCACTGCTGAAGAGGCCGCCACTGCTGCTTCTTCCTGCAGCTGCTCCCCACCCCCCAAAGGCAGCCCTCAATTTCCAGCCCAGGGAGCTCCAGACCTCCACGCCTGCTTCACAGCTCTGCCCTGCCCTAGTCACCCAGTGCCACACTGACCTGGGGCTCCTGGCTGTCCCATACTCTGCCTCCCCCAGTTCGGCCTGGTGGGCAGGTCGGAGAATATCCAGAGCCCGAGACCAGGCAGAGACTGCATTGACCCACTCAGCATGCCATCTCCAGCGGCCGGCTCTAGCTGCCTTCAGCTTGGGATCTAAGGTAATAAAATCAAACTGGTAGAGACCGAAACCCCTCCCCCATGCTAGATCAGACACAGGTCAGATTTGAATGGCAGACTTCTCAGACAGAAAGCTGACTGAGCTTAGATCTGATCAAACCTCCCCCTGCAGCAGGCCTGGGACATCAGAACCTAGCAGTGAACAACTCTACCAACCTGCAATGAGAACTAGAAATCAGAGCTGAAAGGACATTGGACTTAGAGGAATGATCTAAGAGCGTGCTTGGTTCCCATGTTTTTATATTTTCTATTTGTGTTCTTTGTATGTTTGTTTTACTTATATTTTTTTCTTTTTTTCCTTTTTTTCTCTCTTCTTACTGTTATTGATATCATTTTCATACTAACTTTGCCTCTGTTAGTTTACTGATTTTTTTTCTTTAGATGTCATGTTTGTGTAGGGGAATAGTATCAATAACAGTAAGAAGAGAGAGAAATGAGAAAAAAAGACTAGTAAAATAAACAAGGAATAAAAATAAAATAAAAACAAGGGAACCAGGCATACTCTTAGATCATTCCTCTAAGTCCAATGTCCTTTCACCCCTGATCTCTAGCTCTCATTGCAGGCTGGTATGGTTGTTCACAGCTAGGTTCTGATAACCCAGGTCTGCTGCAGGGGGAGGTTGGATCTAGATCTGGGCTCAGTCAGCTTGCTGTCTGAGAAGTCTGCCACTCAGATCTGACCTCTGCTCAAACAAGCGTGGGGCAGGGCCTTCTGTGTCTCCTAATTTGATGCTATTACCTTAGAACCCAAGTTGGAGGCTGGCAGAGCTGGGCTTAGCTGCATGGGTCAATGCAGGTCTCCGCCTGGTCTCAGGGCTCCAGCTGCTTTCTGGATCTGCCAGCTGGGGGCCAAGTGGGGGGAGCCAGAGTGTGAGACAGCCAGGAGCTGCAGGTCAGAGCGGCACTGGGCGGCTTGGGCAGGATGGTACAGCAGGTGTGGGGGCCTGAAGTTCCCTACGGTCAAGAGCTGAGGGCGGCCCTGGGTGGTGGGATGGAGCGGCTGAGGGAGGGAGTGGCGGCTTCAGTGGCCTTGTCAGCAGTGCAGTGCATGGGAGGAGTTCCACGCCCAGAAGCTGAGGGCCAACCTGGACAGAGGGAAGGAGCGACTGCAGGAGGGAGCAGTGACCATGGCAGCTGAGTTATCCTCCCCTTTGGTTTTTGACTGCACAGGGGTTTAGTGCTCCTAACCCTCACATTATATAATAATAATAATAATAATAATAATAATAATAATAATAAATCATTATTTATAGACAATGAACTATTATTCAACAATTGATATATTATTCATAAATGGAAATTTTGCTCTTTTGCCACAACACGACTGAACCTATAGAACAGTAAAAAGTAAAAGAAATCAAATGCAGAAAACAAAGTACTACATAATTTCATTTATAGATTAAATAAACAAAGTACCACATAATTTCATTTATAGATTAAATCTAAAACAATTAAACTTACATGAATAGGAAGTAGAATGGTGTTTCCCAAGGGTTGAGGGTGGAGGAAAATGGAGAGATGTTTGTCAAGGGGTATAATTTTCAATTATGCAAGATGAATAAATTCTGGAGATCCACTGTACAATAATGTGACTGTGGTGTGCCTGATTTTTGCTAAGAGAGTATATCTTAAGCATTCTCACCATGAAAAGAAAGAGAAGGAAGGAAGGGAGGAAGGAAGGAAGGAAGGAAGGAAGGAAGGAAAAAAAAGAAAATGGTAGCTATGTGAGTTAATGAATGTGTTAATTGTCTTGATGGTGGCAACTATTTCACAATATATACATGTACCAAATCATCAAATTGTACACCTTAATAAAATATTTTTTAAATTGTAAAATATACTTCAATAAGCTAAAAAAAAAGTAAGTGTATTATTTTGCTTATACCGGGAGAAGGATCCCATAATCCCCTAAAGTATTTTCAAATATATTATCAATGGTAGAAAGTTGAGTAATCTAATAGATGATGACAGTTCAATTTATTTGTAAAGTTAGTGGGTTCAGAGAGCCCTAAGATAGCACAGTGATTACATCAATTTCCAGTACACTTAATAAATGAGAATCAATTTCCTATATTGTGATACACAGTAATTATCAGAATTCTCCAATTAAAAACGAAAAGTGTTACACATTTTTGCTAAAATAATTTATTTTGCTTTTTTGTATATTAAGAAGAGAACAAAGAGTATTTTTTGTTTAATATCACTTTAAATGCTAACAATAAATGAATTATAGATTTTAACTGTTTTAGGTATATTGTATCAGTCTAGATATACAATATTTTGGTTCAATTTCTTATTTTTTATTCATCTTTCCTTCATTGTTAGAAGTTATGATGATCTCACTCTTATCTTAATGTCACTCGTATCAAGAAAGTAGCTCCTCATTTCACCTTCAGTGTGTGTTACCATGATTTCTTTTTATTAAGAAATGTGGATAAATTTATTTTAAAGTTTATGTGATTATTCCTGCCTTAAGCCTTTACTTCAGTCATGTTTTTCTTTTCTCAAATTTAATACATATCTAAATGCTCATTTTGATGTTGTCTTTCTTATTTTCGAATTTTGATTTATACGTCACAGACCATGTTTGAATTTGAATCAGTGAGATTAACTTCCAGCTTTACAGATTTGAGAAGTTCAAAAGGCTTGCCAAGGGTATAAGTAGTCAAATAGTGGTAATATTTTTCTTAAAAATGTAGCTATAATATGGATTTTAATTTTATTTTTCAAACTAAAATGAATCGAGTATAAAGGTGCTTTTCAGTATCATTCAGATGTTATTATCTTGATTATGAGATATATTGATAGAGATATTTAGATAGATATTTAGATAAATAGTTAAGAACTTTATTTCATTAATATTTATATTATATCACAATGCATAACAGTATATTTTATTGCTTGTTAGTTTTTGAGATCTTTGAGGTGGTCTAATAAGTAAAATTATCTTTCTTTTCTGTTTAACTGTTTACAATCTGCAAGATAATAAGGAGTTGACTTATGAGGCCTAAATATAAGTTTGTAAAGTTGACATTTAAGACTAAGCAAGACTGGACTTACTATATTTAGAGCCTGGCAAGATGCATGGGGGGAAATGGAATATCAGAAAAAATGAAGAAGAGATTATAGGAAAAAGCTATTCATTGCATGACAGTTTCTCCTGACATAATCATTCACCTGATAAGTCACTCTTCCTTACAAAGTAATAATAAATATTGGAACAGATAGTAGACAGGTCTTTTGCAGACCTAAGGCTCTCTGTGCATGAGTGGAAAGTGAATAACAAACATTCGCTTCACTGTATGGTTTTGTGTCTTACAAGAAAGTAAGCAGGGAAAGGTTAAAAAAAATCAAATTTTCTTCAATTGTAGTAATATATGTTTTCAATATTAAAAAAATTACCTGGTCAATAAATATTTGATAGCAAAATAATATTTGTAAGATGGTATCCAACCTGTTTCCTATCAAATGCAAGATGAATTATAAAATTCTTTCCAGAGGCAGAAAATTACAAATTTTGACAGTCTGTCCTTAACAGCATTTTATTCTATATTGTAGGAGAGTGGACTTCACTATAGTTTAGAACTGCATTCTGAGACATGGCGTATCCACAAATGCCTCAAACTATAAAACTGATGAAGTTGTCCTTAAATTTTAACAATTTGAACAATCCATGATATTTTAAATCATTTTGCAGTAATTTATCAAATAATAAAATGATCATAGTCTGGATCATAAATATCTTCAACGCATCTATAATAATTCAAGTTATCTTTTGTATTTTTCTAACCACAGTGAAAATAAGTTAGAATACAATAAAAGAATAATATCTAGATAATCTTTAAATATTTAGAAATTAAATTAAAAACTTCTATACAACCCAAGACTGAAGAACAAAGTAAAGGACAAATTAGAATGTATTTTGAAATGAATAAAAATGTAAATACACCATATTCAAATGGTTATAAAGAGGTTAAAGCAATACTTAAATTAATACAGATATTAATAAGCACGAAATATTAGACAACAAATGTTCTCAATCAGTAACTTTAACTTTTGCCTTAAGAAAATAGAAAAAAAAACCTAAAATGAATCTGAAAGTTAAAAAACTATAATAATCAGAAAAAATAGAAAATTTGAAAGTAAAAAACTGTAGTAATCAGAAAAAATCAATAAACTACAAATAAAAATAATAAAGAATATAATTGAATGAAAAGTTCTTTGAGAAGTAATTAAATTGATATATTTCTAGTAACAGATCAGGAAAAAAGGAAATAAAAAAACTGCTACTATGAAGAAAAATATGTAATATTGCTATAGATTAATAGAATAAGAAGATATTATGATTGACTTTATACAAATAAATTTGACAATTTGAATAAAATTGGCAAATTCTCTGAAATATGCAAAAATCAAAGCTTGCTCATGAAAAAAAATAGATAACTTAAACAACCTTACATCTATAAAGTAATTGGGCCAGGCTAGGTGGCTCAGTCTATAATCCCAGCACTTTGGGAGACCAAGGCAAATGCATAGCCTGAGCCGGTGGGTTTGAGACCAACCCAGGCAACTTGGTGAGACCTCCTCTTTACAATAAATCAAAAATTAGCTGAGCATGGTAGCAAGTGCCTGTAGTTCTGGCAACTTGGAAGACTGAGTTGGAAGAATCGCTGGAGCCCAGCAAGTTGAGCCTGGGGTGGACATGAACGTGTCACTGCACTCCAGCCTGGGCAATGGAGTGATACTCCAACTCAAAAAAAAAAAAAAAATAGAAATTTTGCGACCTACTTTGTCACAAAAGATGTCTTAAACTTGATTACTTTAGTGATGAATTCTACCAAATATTGAAGAATAAAGCTATACCAAGTCTACATGAACTCTACCAGAAAATTAATTAGGAAGAAATAAACTTCTTATCTTTCTCAAAGACCTGTTTTACCCTGATATCAACAGGAGACAAACTTATTATTAGAACAGAGAAATACAGCAAATATTCTGCATAATTAAAGCTAAAATACTCTAAATAAAAATTTCATTTATTTAAAACAGTAATATATAAAAATAATATATTATGAGTAAGTCGAGTTATATCAGAAATGAAAGTTTGAGTCAACCTTCAAAAATCAACATTGAAAATTTCTATTTTAAAAATCTAAATAAAGAAAAAAAGTCAAAGAAAGCATTTGGCAGAATGTAACATTTATTTATAACAATAATAGAAAAATATTCACCAAGTAGCAGTAGAAAGAAACTTTTACAACTTGGTAAAGAACACAAAACAAGGCACTTATTGGTGAAAAATTGAATATTTTCCATCTAAATTCATTTTTAATAAAAGACCGTATGTATTCATCTCTTCTATTCAATGTTGCATTGAAAGTCTTAGAAAGAGAATTTAGTCAAGAAAAAGAAATACAAGTTATCTTTGGTTATTTCACTTATTAAGACATTGTGACTTTGTTTAACAATAGCAAAGAAGTATCAAAAAATTGAGAATTCACACCAAAAATATATGGACAACAGATTTTTGAAAAATATAGGAACAACTTGTTCATTCAATAAATTGTGCATGAACAGCTATAATTATTATGTCCAAAAATGCATTTGTTTTATAACAGTTTTTAAATGAGTAAATCTCTTAAAAGAAGTTAAGATAAATAATCTAATTGTTCAAGATTACTGGTCATTGTATTAAGCGTCTGCTCTTGATTTATGCTTTATTAATTGTAGCATTAAATTATGTATGTATATAATTTACTCACTCCATGTACTAGGCTAGAAAGTTCAAATACCTGGATTGTGTTGTGAGTGTACTTATGTTGTTTGTTGTTACTGTTGACTCTCAGTTAACATAATTTATTTATTTGAGCATTTTGTAATTTAATTTTTTTTCTTTTGACAGTTTGTATTTGTTGAAACTGGTGGCAATTATAGGTGTCCTAAAATTCAGTTGTGTGCATATGTGCGCTTGCTTATGTGTGTTTGGCTGTGTGTGTTTGGAACTATGAAAATACCATAAAATAAGGTCTCAGGCCATTATACATGTCAACCAATGGAAATACACTTCAGGGACTCCATTTTTTCTTATATCAAGGTAAGTCTAAGATACACATACAAACATTTTATAGCTGAATGTTTTTTGTGAAATGTATTTTGTCTACTGTGTCCATTTTTCTGTGGTTTGGTCTTATTTAGGTCTTCAAACTCTACCTTAATCATTTTTCTAAGCTATTTTGATTCTTAGATATGCCTGTGCTGTAGTACAGATTTAAAACACTATTACCTTTATAGCTTTGGGTCAGGCTTACTTTTGGCCTCAGATAACTTCTCTAATTGCTTTCAGAACATCTACTCATTAAAAAAAAATTGTGCAACTTAATAGTATATATAGATATTGTATGGTGTGAGAATTTCCTTATAATTGAAGAAATTAGAATTCAATAAAATATTTCCTTAAAAAGACAATTTAGATACTTATTTTAATATCTAAGGTGAGAAAGCAAAGTTCAATTATCCCATGAAGTCACTAAACTTTTCAAATGAATGTAGAAAATATTGACACTCATCTGGCATTGATACAGATACATTTCTAGACTGTAGCACAATTGTCACATAAATCTGATTGAGTGAACTGAAAATTTTTTTACACTAGTCTAAATGAAATTTTTACTTTGAAGTGTGAAATTTGAAGCATGGAAAAAGGAGAAAAAGTTTAAATAAAACTGAATATTTCCATACATTTCTAATACACTATATGACATTATATTTTAAAGTGCTGTTGAAGTTATTTTAAGGTAAATTCTTCTTAAAAGTAGGTCGGTATATTCCTGAAATCAGAAATTTTAACACACCACAGTTAATAAACACATTTGGAATATATAATTTCTCTTGACAGCAAATTTGAATACTTAAGGTTTTTTGGAAGCTAATTGCACTCTCATTTAGTTTAATGAACATTTTCAGTAGCAATATTATGATTCATGTTTCTTTGGAAAAGAACAGCTTGATACTTATGAAGTGTTTAGTTGTTCTGTACAAGACATGTGGCTACTTTGGGAATTTTTTTTAACAATTAGCTCAGTCTTACAAAAAAATCTAATCTTATATTGAAAATTTGTTAGTAATACTCGGAATAATAAAACTGTGCTTTATTAACACCATTGCTATCCCAGAGAAAATATTACTTGTATCAACCCTGATTCATTTTCTTTACTAATAAGATTTCCTCTGGAGATAATCATCAACTAGCCATATGACTGTTTAATTAGGAAAGAGGGGAGTAAGAACTCTTTAGATAATTGTTTTGTCACTTTGTTTTTAGAATTTTAAAACTATTATTGGTAAAATATCTGATTTTATATAAGTAAATTATCATTACTATTAAAGTTTTAGGAGTTATTTCTTATTTTTTTTAAGTTTGTTCCCAACTGGGTAACATAAATATAAAGTGTCATCATGTTTATTATTAATCAAGGATATTGGCAAGCATGGTTTTTACCTATATCTAAATTTGTATGATCAAAATTAGATATTCCTACACTGCTCTGACACATTTGAATTTTTGCACATCTTTTCCCACTAGGAAAAACTGGCCTAGTAAGTTACCAGTGTAAAGTCCCATCTTCTCCACATAGTGCAAAATTGTGAACTGAACTTCATGTCTTTTCATCACTGAGTTCACTGAATTGGAAGCCTAGTGTTACAGTAGTTTTGAACTCCACTGTCAGCTTAAACCAGCAACCTCAAGTTCTTGTCTCATGACCAAGATTAAAGAATGCAAACACCAAAAGGTTGAGTGAAAGAAGGAGTTTATTAAGCAACAAAATTCTCCGGAGAAGAGAGGATGCCTGAAATGAGTTACTGGTGGTAGGAGTTTGTTTGTGATTTTATATTACCTTTTGTGGGAGCATTTCTCTCATTTACATCTCATCTGCCCCTTACTTCCTGAGATTCAATTGTTATTGCACATGAGGGTCCTTGACCAAGGTTACTCCATCTTGAATATTACCCATAAATACCACAGAAAAGCAAATGTAAAACTGCAATGCAAATATTATGTTAATGATATTATAATAAGACAAGGTCAAGTTGCAACATTTAGTTAAACCACTGTGCCTGCGTTTAAGCTGCATAAAAGTTCCTTTTAGCAGTACATCCTGGGTTGAGAGGATGTCTTAATCACATTAACTACATTTTCAGTCAACAATTATATAATGGGGGTGGAGCACGGGGCCTTCTTGCAGGTGTTAAGTCTCCTTGAGACCTTCCTTCTCTGCCTAACCAGCTTCTAACTATCTTCTCTCTCACTAGGACCATCCATTTTTTTCGGTCCTGTTTATAATAACCCATTATATTTGGTCATTATAACCCCTTAGGTTTCTATTGGGTATGATATTTTATTTGTTGTTCATGAATTTGAGCATTTTGAGGAGTGGCAGTCATGTATTTTACAGAATATTCTTCATTGGTGTTAGTGTTGTATTTTCCAATGGGGTTAGAGAAGAGTTGTACAGAGATGAGAGATGCAGATTACCATTCCCCTCATGTCCTACCAAGGGTGCATACTTGAACATGACTTACCCTTGTGGATGTTAAACCTGGCCACCTGGCTAAGGTAGTGGCTATCAGGTTTATATTACCATAAAGTTACACTTTTACAACAACCACCTTTGGAAGAAAGTCACTCTTTGCAGCCCTGTGTTTCTTAAATAGTAATGATTAGCCTCCATCTTTTTGAGGAAGGAATGTCTACATAAATTATTTGTAATTATTTAGCAAAGAGAGATCTACCCATTTCCTCTTACTCATATTTTTTTAAATTATTTATTTATATCAATGTGGAGTCACAGGTATTTATTTTATACTTTGGTTAATACTCTAATACTATATTATACACTTTGTTGCTCAAATGTTTCTATCTTGGGACACTGAAAACTCTTTCATTTAGTGCCTGTGCTTCTTTACATATCTCAATTATTGTGGATTTTTGAGCACTCTTTTACTTTTATTGCATAAGATGTTCTAAACTCATCTTATATATTCTCTGTTCTAGCCCTAGAATCTCCCATTTCTCCAGTAAGCATTGCTTTCTTTTAATAGAGAATGGGATTTGAAATCAATTCTGATTGCTGGGTGCTTTCATTGCTACCAAAATATCTACTTCAAGGTGCTCTCAACTGACAGGGCAAGGAAACATGAATGTATATTTTAAAATCGATTAATATTTCTATATGCACTTATCTGTGTCTATGTTAAGCTTAATATGGTTCACACTGATATCAACAACTCTAATAAAGTACAACATAAAACATGTCAGTCTTCTCCATTTACCTGTCTGTAATCAATTATTCTAACATCAAGAAACCACCTCCTGCCATTCATTTACTTCATTGTTCAACCCCATTAAATATGTATACTGGTTTCAGAATTATTAGCCCTTCCCTTAGCAGAAAATAACTATAACTAGATTAGAGTACTTTTGACTTTAGTCTTACAGTTTCCACTCAGATCCAAAGTTACCTAAGTCAGTACTCTTTCTATCTACAAATAAATGAGGTAGTTTCATTTATTTGTAACATCCCACACTCCATCCTAAAATCCTTTGAGCTTGGAAACATTTCTGGTTTTGTTTACCTACTTTCAGGCTCATTCTTTTTGCTGTAAAGTTTTAGAGGGTTTGGTAATTCCATAGCTGTGGTCACCTGCCATAACAGTGCCAGAGAAAAATTTTCTTCAAATTTTACAGTTCTTCACATATTAAATGCCTCTTAACTCAGCAACAACAACAAAAAGACACAAAAGCAATTCCTTATATTCATTTACTCTGTTTACCATACCTGTAGTTTTATGTTTTCCAGAATGTCATAAATAGGATACATACATTCTGTAGCTTTCTGAACCTGCTTTTATTAGCTATATGCATTTAAGAGTTATCTTTGCTTCTGTTCAAATCTTTTTATTCTAAATACTGTTCCATTGTATACATGTGCCATTTTCTCATCTATATGCCTATTGAAGACATCTTGGCTGTTTCCAGTTGTTGGTGACTCTAAACAGAGCTGCTATAAATATTTACATACCAGTTTTTGTGTGTATACAAGTTTTCAAATCAATTGGGTAAATACCTAGGAACCGTATTATTTATTGCTGACCATTTAGCTTTCTAAGAATCTAATGGCTATGCTGAGGCAAAGCCTTTCATTCCCACTGCCTGCTGTCCATCACCTGATGTCAGTAACTGTGCTTGTCTGCCTGTTTGTGATGACATGGAACAAACCACCACTCAATCACCTTAATGATCTTCCCCCATCAAGGGGAATGGTTAAAAGAACTCAACCACAAGCAACCAGTGGCCATTGCCTTGCTAAACTCTGATGTGGCCATGTGCTCTTTGAGCTATGGTTGTCTCCACACTTCCTGGCTTTGGCCCCCTCCCCCACCTTGGGGAGGTGAATCTTCTTTCTTTCTTCTCTTTCTCTCTCTAATTTACTTTTAAATAAACTTTTCTTTTTTAACCTTAAAAAAACAAAAAACAAAAAAAAACAAGAATCTAAGCTGTCTTTCAAGGTGTCTGTAATATTTTTCTTCCAACTAGCAATGAATAACATTTTTGTTGTTGTTATTCTTCCTTTCTCTTAATCTGCTATTCCTGGAATTCTATAACATAGTTGTGAAGAGATTTAGATCCATTCTTAGCTATATTTAACTAAAGCATGTGGAAATCTGTAATATACTGGTGGCATGGTAGAAAAATATGAAGTAACAAAACCGACTGAAATCTAATGTTAAAATTAATATAGTGTCTGAATTCAAAAAGTTGCTCGTCTGTCTTTAAAAGGTGTTATTCATAAGTAAAATTAGATGTTTTATCAAACCACTAAAAATTAAAAATGTCTTTCATATATTCACCAACTTATTTAAAATCATAGAAGCTTAGTTTACAAAATAACATCAATAGAAAACAAGAGGAAATAAAAGAATGTTCATATCCCAATTTCAAACATAAAAGTGCATGTAATCTCATTAAGGAAAATTTAGCATATCAAATACAATAGGAAAATAAAAGAAAAATGAAGTCATGATTAATTAGAGGTTTTCAGGAATGAAAAGATGAATGACCATAGGCATTATATTAATATTTAATGCTTCAACAGAATTTTTACAAGAGGGGGTCTATAAAATGTCATCTATATATTGCATTCCCTAACATTTTTCAAATATTTGTCATTATTTCCTGATGAATAATAAAACAGGTATATCTGTAAGTATAAAATACCTTTCCCTGCTACCACATTATGTAATAAACTTGCAGGGAGAGAGGCAAAGAGGCCCCAAAATTTTACCAGTGATTTGTAGTCTCAGTACAATAACTCTTTCCATACACACCTACATACAAAAAATATTTTCCCAGAAATGGGCATTTCAAAACAGTAACATACTGTTTTTCAACATATTGTGTATATAATGTTTGCTTAATGATCCACAAAATTCTCTTTAAAATGCTCTTTGCTTTTGCCATAAAAATAACTTTGCTAACTACAAAATATCAATCTAGATCAAGAACGACATCACCAGAAAATTATGTTTATTGAATGTAAGTTTTAGATGAAAATTTAAATTTGAGCAACATGAACAAAATCCCCATCACTTATGGGATAAACAAAAAACACAAAACAAAAACAAGATGACAATGGTGTTTTATGACCTCTCCTTTGCATGGTCTTTTATGACCTCTCCTTTGCTTGTTTTGTTGTTATTGGTCACAATTCACGCATTACAAAGGCCATTCATGTACTTATTCCAATGATGAACAAAAGTATTAAAAATTAAAGGAATGCTAAATATGTTCTTGAATAGAATTTTCAAAATAATTGCTTTTGAAAAGCTGACATAGTGAGGGAAAAACAGGGAGGTTAAAAAAAAAACTAGAGAAAAAAACTAGAGATCAGTCTATGCAAACAAATATTTGAAATGTAACAAATATAACTTAATTATAAAATTATATCTGTATTACTTAAAGAGATAAATACAAGGATATTATAAATGATATAGTTGCACACGTATGTAATTATATATACCACAATAAATTACAACCTGTCTCTTTATCCTTCTAATATAATGTGTATAAGTAAATCTAGTAAATGCAAAAGATACCCCTTCTTTCTCATGAACCCTTCTTTCAATCTGAAGTCACCTGCATTATTCCTTTTACTATATGCATATTTTTGCATCCTTTTATATTCTAATGAGAGTTTGAGACAAGTTTTAGATAATTTTTTGCCCCAAGATATCATCTTCTATGGGTGTGGGTGGATATAGGGTGGTGGCTTTCTAAGAATTGTTAGTACTGCATTAAGTATTTTAAAGTTAAATGTATAGGGAGAAACTTACCAACTGTAAAATAGAACAATTTAGTGTTATAACAGAAATAATTTTAAAAGCCTCAAATTTTATGTTATTTGTGTTTTCCACATATATATCAAATTTATTCCAATAAATTAGCCAGTACTTTAAAATGTAAAACTTTGAAATGTTGGAATTTTCTAATTGAACACTACACTATGACATTTGTAATATGGATGCCATTTAAATATAAATTTAAATTATGTTACCAGAGTGGTGTAACAAAGTTGCATTCAAATGAACTGTATTCAGTAAGAATACAGATCAAATTTTAGCTAAATGAAATGATGTGCAATCTTTTGAGAATTAACATCCCCATCTTGAAGTTGCTTTTATTAATGACTAGTTGCTATGAGATCTAACTTAAAATGTACTTTAACAATACATATTGACTAAAATTAATTATCCGTATTACATTAGTTCCTGGCAATTCAAGTGTAGCATGCTATTTAACATTAATTTTTGAACTATATGTTTTAGTAATAATTTCTAAGAATTGAAGATTATGTGAAAAATCACCCAATATTAACATTTTATGTGTGTGTGTGTGTGTGTGTGTGTGTGCGCTAAATGGATACATTATTATTTGCCTAATGGTGACTAATTTTCTTCCACATCATAGAATGTTTTACTTCATGTTTTATAGCACACTAAAAATTTGTAATACTATTAAAGTACTCTAGGGTCATATAATTTTCATTGTCATCCAATAACAATTATTTACTAGATTCTAGTCTATACTCTCCTTATTACTAGTCTATAGTAAGCTACACCTAACTGATTTGTCTGTGATTTGTGTGAGTTCAATTTGATACTTAAATACCTTGTGTTGTGTTTTGTGTTTGTTTCATTTTATGAGTTTTTGTTGCACATAAAAATAGTGTGCTTTTTGTGCCTTATTGATCGTAAATCCTGAGTGTTAAATTCACTTACCAATTCAATCTTAACTGGTATTACTTGAATATATACATCACACATTCTCAGAAGTTTGTTGTTTAATATTATCTGGGCCACTTTTATTGATTTTTGAGAGGTTAGAGGTAGCATCCAATACTTGTTATCAAATTACCTTATTTGGTCAGAAGTTAATACTAAAATAAGATTTATTCAAGTGAAAAATCAAAGAAAATAAAATTTGTGTAGAAGAAGAATGTGTTCTTTATTTCCTGAGTTTATAAATGAAGGAAGTAGTCATTTGTAGCCAACTAGATTGTTTTGAGGATTAAATTATTTAGGATATGTAGAGCTATTCCAAAATCTACAATTTTTGCTTATGCACTTATGCCATGTTTGCTTATGTATGTATGATTATGAAGTGAGTGAAATTTTGGGGAAAAATAAAAACTTGCAAAGAACTAAAGCAAAACATTAAATAGTTATTACTGAGAATATGGTTGTTTTAGTTATTACCACACTGTCCTCATATTACTTGTTTATATAAATGTTCTTCTTTTCTATGGCTTTCTACATTGCTCACTATATGTGACAATTTTTTAAAAATTGTATAATAAAATGGGAATTAGTAGAATTATTTTATTATTTTAGTTAATGGTAACTAGAACCACCCACCTAAGAACTAGCATTTTCCCAGTCTCCTTTTTTTTTTTTTTTTTGAGTTGGAGTCTCACTCTGTCGCCCAGACTGGAGTGCAGTGGCCGCTCCCGGCCACCGCAGCCTGACCTGCTGGGCACCGGTGATCCTTCCGCCTCAGCCTTCCAAGTAGCTGGAACTACAGGCGCGCGCTACCACGCCCGGCTAATTTTTTGATTTATTGTAGAGATGAGGTCGTGCTTGCCCAGGCGAGTCTCGAACCCGCGGGTTCAGGCAATCCACTCACCTCAGCCTCCCAAAGGCGCGGGATTACAGGCTGAGCCACCGAGCCCGGCTCCCAGTCTCCTTTGATTTATTTTTCTCCTATCTACAAATGCCTATGACAAAAATACACAGTGTATGCTGTATCTGCCTGTTTGCCCTGCTGTTTCATAAACTGCTTTATGCCAGCAAACATCAGTGTTTTGTAACTGATGATTTATTGAATTCAACTTAGGTAAGTAAAAAATAGAGAAGGAACTAAATTGTATTATTTTTGTAGATTATTTTGTTTAACTTAGAAGTGAGGGAAGTAATCACAGCTGGCATTACTTGTGATGTTAACATGAACATTTCATCCCTGAACTATGGGGCAACTCTTTTTATATAAACGAGCATGATGAAGCATGGTGCTACTGAGTATCGTATTTCTAGAGCAACAGTGCCCAACTTTTTTGCCATCAAGGACCAGTTTTGTGGAAGAAAATGTTTTCACAGACCGGCATTGGGGGAGATAATTAGGCATTAGATTCTCATAAGAAGCGGGCAACCTAGATCCCCTGCATGCGTAGTTCATGGTAGGGCTTGCGCTCTTCTGAGAATCTAATACCTTTGCTGATCTTCCCAACTTCTCAACTCCTGCTGTGTGGCCAGGATCCTGACAAGCCAGGCGACCACCGATAACCACCAGTCTGGAGCAAGGCCTTGGGGACTCCTGTTCTAGAGGCTGGTCTGACAGATTGGATTTGATGCTAGTCTTATACTTACTATCTCTAAAATATTAAGAAAACTACTAAGCCTGTATAAGCATTTTTATTTTATATTACTGTATAAGTGGTTTAAAAATTTGCTGAAAATTAAAGAATGTGGTACTAGATAATGGTAATGACCTAGTTTTTTAAAAATCTATCATTAGATGAAGGTTTTATCTCATGATTATATGATTTTGCCAAATAATTAGTATACTAAAATACAAAACAATATCTATTTGATCTTTACTATTTTTGGTCAAGTAAATATTCTTAAAATGTTTTATTTAAATATCAGATATTGATCTTTCATATTATCTTTAGAACACCACAAGCAAAGTCATGATAAGCAATACATTTGATTTTCTTCTTCTTGGATTTGGTAATGGTGGCAGAGGAATGTCAGCCTAACTTGACTTTGAAAAATATTTTCACTTGTTGATAATCAAAAATTTCTATTTAATTATTTTCCAACAATTGTCAGTGTGCTTAACCATAATTGCATTATAAATATATATTTATATACTTTTATATTTTTAAATAAAATGTGAAAAGAAAAATATTTCTTAGAAAGCAAATTTGAGAAAAATTTGAGTTTCTATGGCATACATGTGTGGCTTTCAGTGATCACCTGTGACTAAAGCAACCAGAGAAATAGATATCAATATTTCCCTTATGTTATACTTCTTAGTTATCACTTTACTCATCCAATTGTAAAATGTCACCATTTGCGGTATATATTTTATAATACTGAACACTTCCAGATAGCACACATTAAAACCTTGTTTTCCATATTTTTAGCTCTGTTAAAACATTTCATTTTCCTGTGGATACTTAAGTTGCCCAATGAGCAAGGAGTATAATGAGTTTTGTAAACATTTTGTTGACACAAATTTTGTTTATTTACCCTCTAAAATGTCAGAGAGTCAGGAATGTATTAAGCAATATCTTTAAGGTAAAGAGAGTCATCTTTATATGTTTTAATATTCTTTTTTCTGTTTGGTCTACTCTACAATTAATGTCTCAGTTAATATAAATCTCTAAAAATGAAAACAAAAGTAAGACAGGAATTAAAATTTGTTTAACCTCCAGTGCAATTTCTGACTACATATTATTTCCAATGCAATTTGTGGATCAAATCATAAATTCACTCTCAAAAGCTTCATTAGGAAAGTGTTACATGTGAATTGTTTCATTTTAAGTATTCCTGAGGCATGATTTGATAATACTACCTATTTTCCTGGATATATGTTTGCATTTTCCCTGTGAAGAAAAAAGTCATTGAAAACATTTGAGAAAGACAACCTATAAAATAGACTTTACTTGTTATTTAGAATGAAGCTGTCTTCTCAAGAAATAGTTTTACTATTTCAAGCAAGATCCATTAAATTGTCAGTCCCATACTCCCCCTCACTGATATAAAACAAATCAAAAGCAACAAAAATGAATACAGATAAAAGGGAAAATTTTCCCCACTCCACCATCTAATGTATGTGTGTGTGTGTGTGTGTGTGTGTGTGTGTGTGTGTATGTATATATATATATATTTCTCTTTGGTTGCATCTACTACTACAGATAAAAGGGAAAATTTTCCCCACTCCACCATGTATTGTATGTGTGTGTGTGTGTGTGTGTGTGTGTGTGTGTATGTATATATATATATATTTCTCTTTGGTTGCATCTACTGTGACTAGACCTGACTGCGGTTCTCATGTCTTTTGGCTGTATGCAAAACTGAAAGTGGGACAGCAATTTTTAGAGTTATGCTGATTAGGATAATCTCTTTCAT
>CAUYQG010238175.1:0-14377 GCA_963574415.1 Tarsius wallacei | reverse complement strand
GTGCTACCATGCCCAGCTGATTTTTTAATTTATTGTAGAGATGAGGTCTCACCAAGTTGCCCAGGCGGGTCTTGAACCCACGGGCTCAGGCAATCCACTCACCTCAGCCTCCCAAGGCATGGGATTACAGGCTGAGCCACCCAGCCCGGCTCTTTCTAATCTTTTTAGATAATCTTTTTTTTTTTTCTTCCTGTACTGTCTAGAACTTCCAGCTAATGATGAGAAAAGAATGTCCTTGCCTCATTCCAGGTCTCAGAGAAAACATTCGGTCTTTCACCACTGAGTATGGTATTAGCCATAGGACTTTATGGATGCCCTTTATCAGTTCCAGAAAGTTCCATGCTATTCCTGGTTTGCTGAAAGTTTTTTTTTTAAACAAATGAGAGTTACATTTTGACAAAAGATTTTTCTTGCATCTACTGAGATTGTCATGCTTTTCTGCCTTAGTCTGTTAGTACAATGAATTATCCTGACTGATTTTTTTTTTTTAATGTGGAACCAACCAACCTGTGTTCCGAGGACAAGTTTCACTGGGTCAGTCTGTATTCCCTTGGTTGAGTGGTTTGGTATCTATGTCTATGAGGGATATTGCACTGCAGTTTTCTTTCTACGGAATGACTTTGATTTTGGTACCAGGGTAATGCTGGCCTCATAAAATGAACGGAGAAATAGTTTTATTTTTTGGAATAGAATACATAGAAATGGTATTCTTTCTTACATGTTTGAAAGAATTAACCAGTGAAACCATTGGACTTGGAGTTTTCTTTGTTGGAAGGCTCTCAACTATGAATCCAAATTCTTTGATATGGAATATCAGATTATTTCTTTCTTAGTAAATTACGGTAGATTATGTCTTTCAAAAATGGATCCATTTCCCCTAAGTTGTCAAAATTATGTGCATAGAGTCTCCTGATAAGATTCTAATGACTGAATCTGCTGGTGCCTTGACCTTGGAGTTTCCAGGATCCAGAAATGTAAGAAATAAATTTGTGTTGTTTACAAGCAGAAAAAGACTGTAATGTCTCTTCTTTCATTCATGATATTAGTGATTTGTGTCTTCTATGCCTTTTAATGGCAAGGTTTATCCATTTTAATGATCTTTTAAAGGAACTACATTTTAGCCAGGCTCGGTGGCTCAGCCTGTAATCCCGCGCATTGGGAGGCTGAGGTGAGTGGATTGCCTGAGCCCGCGGGTTCAAGACCTGCCTGGGAAACTTGGTGAGACCTCATCTCTACAATAAATCAAAAACTTAGCTGGGTGTGGTAGCGCGTGCCTGTAGTTCCAGCTACTTGGAAGGCTGAGACGGAGGGATCTCCAGAGCCCAGCAGGTCGAGGCTGCAGTGGCCGGGAGCGGCCACTGCACTCCAGTCTGAGCGACAGAGTGAGACTCCGATTCAAAAAAAAGCCTTGGGAGGTATGTGTTTGTTTTGATATTTATCCTGTTTGATGTTCTTTGAGTTTCTTGATCTGATATTTGTGTCTATCATTAATTTTGGAAAATTCTCAACCAAATATTTCTTCTGCTATATTCTCTATCATTTCCTTCTTCAATACTAATTACACATATATTACACTTTCTGCTAGTGTCCTATACTTCTTAAATGTTTATCTTGTTTTATTTGTCTAGTCTTTTCTATTTTTGTTTTAGTTTGGACAATTGCTATTGATGTATCTTTGAGTTCATTAATTTTTTTCCTTAACCATGTTAAGTTTATTGGTGAGTCAATTGAATGCATTCTTCATCTCTGTTGCTGTTTTTCACTTTTAGCATTTCTACTTGATTCTTTTTTATTATATCCATCTATCTGCTGAAATTGTCCAAGTGATCTTGTATGTTGTCAATTTTTTCTTTAGAGTCTTTAACATATTAATCATGGTTACTCTAAATTTCTTGTATGATAGTTCCAACATCTGTGCCATGTTTTAATCTGGTCTATTGATTGCCTTGTCTATTGACAGTGTACAATTTGTTTTTTTAATAGGCCTTGTACTTTTTTCTTTTCTTTTTTGAGTAGGAGTCTCACCCTGTCACCCAGGCTGGAGAACAGTGGCATGCTGCTGGCCACTGCAACCTTAACCTGCTAGGTTCATGCGATCCTTCCGCCTCAGTCTTCCAAGTAGCTGGAACTACAGGCGCACGCCCGGCTAATTTTTTGATTTATTGTAGAGATGGGGTCTCACCAAGTTGCCCAGGCTGATCTCAAACCCGTGGGCTCAGGCAATCCTCTCACCTCGGCCTCCCAAAGTGCTAAGATTATAGGCGTGAGCCACTGCACCTGGCCTTGTACTTTTTTCTTATGTAAGTTAGTAGTGACTGATGGTGAATTGTTTCTATGCCTATAAACAGATATGCATTTCCTCCCACTGTTCCTTTAGTGTGGGCTTTGAGTCCCTCTAATCAGGAGCTGATCTGGGTTTAGGATTTATTGTGCACCACAATCCTCAAAATCTTCTGTTAATACCTCGTCTTGTGTTTACAGCGGGGTTCATTTGCTGGACTATTTTTCCTTCAACTTTAGGTCATCCCTTTGGGCCACACTTCAGAGAAGGTCTCCTGCTTCGTGCTTTTACAATTCTCCCTGCAAAATCTCACTGTTACTTGTTTCTTACGCCTTTCAGCCGTGTGACAGGCGTAAGGGGAATCATTCTGTGCCATTCTGCTTAAGCTTCAGTCTTCGATAGCACTATGTTCCATTTGTAGGGTAGGGGAAAAGGAATGATTCCCAAAGCGCCCTCTGCTCCCACAGCTATAGCTCTGGGTTCAGCATGTATTCCTGCCTTTCCCTTCAGGGGAAGGGATTTTTTTTTTTTTTCTTTTCCCTTTTCTCAGTTGCAATGCTATTTCATCAGTGCCCTGGAAGTGTTTGTCCCCTTTCCCTTGCAGTGTAAGGATTCTGTTTAGGGGAGAAAGATACCTTGCCCACAGTGGCTGCTGTCTCCTCCTCCAGGCTGGCAGGATGAGGGACGTGTTCTCCGGACTCTTTCTGTAAACACCTGGTGAGGCTGTGAAAAAAGGCATATAAGTGGATGCAAGTTCCCCTTATATCTGTAACCTCATAGGTTCCCCATGCTCTCACAGACGGTACCTGGCCCCTGCCAATTCTCTAACAATTTTGGCTAATTCTTACTAGCATGTGACTGCATCTGCCCAAATAAGGACTCACTCACATCTTGTGTCTCCTTACATGTGCCCGACTCTCCTTAGATTTGGGCCTAGTTTGGGGCTAGCTGAGCTCTCTACTGAGTCCCAAAAGATTATGAACAAGAAGCTTTTTCAGGTTTCTTTTTCTTGTTGCTGTGATGGTGGAAATGATACTTTTTCCACAACCTAAGTGGGAGCTGAGTCATAGTGTACGTGTATGTTTAGCCTTCGTAAAATACTGCCCCATTGATTTCCAAAGTGACAATATCGTATCATTTTATACTCCCACCAACAATGTATGACAATTTAGTTGTTTCACATCCTTGTCAACACTTGGTAATGTCAATCTTTAGGCTTAGTCAGCCCCTGGTAACCTATGTTCTGCTTTCTGTTTCTATAATTTTGCCTAGTCTAGGTACCTCATATGTGTGGACTCATACAATATTTGACCTTTTGAGTATGGCATATGTCACTAGGCACAATGTTTTCAAGGCTCATCCATGTTATAGCCTGCATTAGTATTTCTTTCCTTTTTAAGGTTGAATAATATTCCATTGCATGTCTATAACACATTTGGTTTACCCATTCATTTGTTCATAGACACTTGGGCTGTTTTCACCTCTTGGCTATTGTGAATACAGTGTTATGTATGTTGGTGTACAAGTTATCTGTTTGAGTCTCAGCTTTCAATTTTTTAGATATGTTCCTAGGAATGGAATTTTTGATAATATGGTAATTTTATGTTTAACTATTTAAAGATACACCAAACTGTTTGGTGCACATTTCCATCAGAATGCGCCATAGTTCCAGTTTCTCCACATCCTCACCAATATTTATTTTCCATTTTTTTTTTTTTTTGAGTTGGGGATCTCACTCTGCTGTCCAGACTGGAGTGCAGTGGCATGCTCCTGGCCACCGCAGCCTCGACCTGCTGGGCTCAGGTGATCCTTCCACCTCAACCTTCCAAGTAGCCAGAAATACAGGCATGCACTACCACGCCCAGCTAATTTTTTTATGTATTGTAGAGACAAGGACTCACCATATTGCCCAGGCTGGTCTCAAACCCCACGAGATCAGGCAATCCTCTCACCTAGGCCTCCCAGAGTGCTGGGATTATAGGCTTGAGCACCCCCCTTTTTTTAATGACAACCTTCCTAATGGGTTTAAAGTGGTATCTCATTTTGGTTTTGATTTTGCATTTCCCTAAATGACTAGTGATATTGAGAACTTTTCTTCTGTGCTTGTTGGACATTTGTATATCTTTTTTGGAGAAATTTCTATTTAAGTCCCTTGCCCATTTTAAAATCAGGTTACTTTGTTGTTGTTGCTGAGTTTTAGGCATTCTTTATATACTCTGGATATTAATCCCTTATCAGATATGTAGTTTGCAAATATTTCTCCCATTCTGGAGGTTGCCTTTTAACCCTGTTGATAGTGTCCTATTATGTGTAAGTTTTTACTTTTGAGGTAGTCTAGTATATTAGTCTTTTTGTTGTTGCTTATGTTTTTGACGTCATCTCCAAGAAATCATTGACAAATCCAATGTCATGAAGCTCATACCCCATAGTTTTATAGTTTTAGCTCCCATATCTATGCCTTTGGTCCATTTTGAGTTGATTTTTTTGAGTCGGAGTCTCGTTTTCGCCCAGGCTGGAGTGCAGTGGCCTGCTCACGGCCACTGCAGCCTTGACCTGCTGGACTCAGGAGATCCTTCCACCTCAGCCTTCCCAATAGCTGGAACTACAGGTGTGTGCCACCATGCCCAGCTAATTTTTTGATTTATTGTAGAGACGAGGTCTTGCCAAGTTGCTCAGACTGGTCTCAAACCCTAAGCTCAGGCAATCCTTTTGCCTCGGCCTCCCAAAGTGCTGGGATTACAGGTATGAGCCACAACACCCACTGAGTTAATTTTTGTATATAGTATAAGGTAAGGGTCTAGCTTCATGTTTTTACATTGGATGTACAGGTTTCCCAGTTCTATTTGTTGAAAAGATTGTTCTTTTCTCCAATGAATGGTCTTGGCACCCTTGTCAAAAATAAATGACCATATATGTAAGAGTTTATTTCTCAGCTCTCCATTCTATTTCATTGGTCTATATGTCTATCTTTATGCCAGTACCATACAGTTTTGATTACTGTAGGTTTATAGTGCATTTTGAAATCAGGATGTAAGTCTTCCAACTTTGTTCCTTTTTTCCAGATTGTTTTTGCTGTCAGGGTCCCTTGAGATTCCATACAAATTTTAGGACAACTTTTTCTATTTCCATACACAAAAAAAGACATTTTGGATTTTGAAAGGGATTGCATTGACACTGCAGATTACTTCAGGTAGTATTGA
Organism: Tarsius wallacei; assembly: GCA_963574415.1. Lineage (NCBI taxonomy): Eukaryota > Metazoa > Chordata > Mammalia > Primates > Tarsiidae > Tarsius > Tarsius wallacei. The sequence continues at coordinate 8,896 of CAUYQG010238175.1, read as the reverse complement.
CATCTTAACAATATTAAGCCCTTCAATTCATGAATACATTTTCCATGTATTTTGTGTTTAATTTCTTCCAGCAATGTTTTGTAGTTTCCAGGGTACTCGCCTCCAACTTCCTTGGTTAGGCTTATCCTATGTATTTTATTCTTTTTGATGCAATTGTAAATGTACCTGTCTTCTTAATTTTCTTTTCAGAGTGTTTGTCACTAGTTTAGAGAAATGCAGCTAGTCATTGGCCTCCAGCTGTAACTTCTCAGTTGCTCCTGTGCTCCTAGCCAAATCCGGTGTTCTTGATGAAAATTCTTCTCAAATTTGAGCAACTTATTAAGATTAACTTTTTAAAGGTAGTTTCTCCCCAGGCTTTCCAAAATTTTATCTTCTTGCTTAATTACACTGGATAGGACTTCCAGGTAATGTTTTATGGAAGTGTTAAAAGTATACATTCTCGTCTAGTTCCATACTCAGAGGGAAACATTCAGTATTTCTTCATTTAGTATAGAAGATGAAAAATTTTATCGTATCATTTCTTGTCTTTTTGAGTCAGAGTCTCACCTGTTGTCCATGCTGGAGTGCAGTACACACTCATGGCCACCATAGCCTCAACCTGCTGGGCTCAAGCAAATTTTCTGCGTCAGTCTTCCAAGTAACTGGAACTACAGGCATGCACCACCACATCAGGCTACTTTTTTTACTTATTGTAGAAATGAGGTCTCTCCAACTTGCCTAGGTTGGTCTCAAACCCTTGGGCTCAGGCAATCCTCTTGCTGCCTCTGCTCCCAAAGTGCTAGGATTACAGGCCTGAGCCATCACCTCCAGCTAGAAAATTGTATCATTTCTAAAATGCAAGCAACAATGTAGAGCAAGTAAATAGTAAACATGTTTGCAAATATAAAGACCATTTACATGAAATAAGATTTAGTTTGCAGAACTAAAATACTGGGTAATAAGAATTCACAAATTGGCCAGGCACGGTGGCTCCACCTGTAATCGCAGCACTTTGGGAGCCCAAGGTGAGAGGATTACCTGAGCTCGGGGGTTCGAGACCAGCCTGGGCAACTTGGTGAGACCTCGTCTCTATAATAAATCACAAAAATTAGTCAAGCATGGTGGCGTGTGTCTGTAGTTCCATCTACTTGGAAGGCTGAGGTAGAAGAATCACCTGAGCCAAGCAGGTTGAGGCTGCGGAGGCCATGAGCGTACCACTACACTCCAGCCTGGGTGCCAGAGTGAGACTCCAACTAAAAAAAAAAGAATTCACAAGTTAAAGTAAGGCAAACAAAGTTAAAATATTTTGCATGCTTCAGGAGAGTTTAGACTTTGGTAAATTAAATATGTGTGGTAAAATTGTAAAGGTAATCACTAATGGAATAGAAATAGTGTATAAATGCCAGTGTGAATTTTTAAAAATTAAATTAAAAAAATACTCAGTTTAAAAAGAAAAAACAGAAAGAGCAGAATAAATACAAAAACAAGACAATAGAAACAAGTTCAAATATATTAATAATCACAATAAATGTCTATGAACCAAACTCATTGGTTAATAAACAGAGATAAGACTGTGGAACATACAGCAATATGTTATCTACAAATGATACAGTCAAAATATAGGGACATGGAGTATTGAAAATAAAAGAATAAAGTATGATATACCAGTAAAATACCAGTCAAAAGAAACCTGAGGTTAATATAGTAACAGCCAACAAAATATATTAGAACAGACAGCTTTATTCAGGATAATAGAGAGTATAACAGAAAGACACATTTTGTATAATAATTCTAAAGCTTAATCCATCTAAAACATAGCAACAAAATTACAAAAACAAAAATTGCTGAATTCTCAGAAGATACTTACAAATCTATCATTAGTGAGAGGTTCAACTTTCTTTTTTCTGTCATAAGTTAAAGAAAAAATAATTATGAAACAATATTCTGACTAGTGCAATTAGCTGCTGTCATTTATTAGGCAAATGCAGAAACTCTGAGAAAGGTCACCCTCCCCAAGCACACATGGAATGTTTACAAAAACCAGTCAATATTAAGCCATAAAGAAAGTCTCAACAAACTCCAAAGAGTCGGCATTGTACAGACCATATTCTTTAACCACAATGGAATTAAAGTCAATAATATAAAGAAAAACAAAAATATTCTTTACTTTTGGAAATTTGTGAAAAAAAATTCTAACTCACTCAGAGATGACAAAAGCAATCAAAATGCAAATATTCAAAATAATTAGAAAGGAGCAATAATAAAAATGCCTCATATCAAGCTTGTAGGATACGGTGAAAGCATGTAGAAGAAAATGCTTAATGATTTTTAGAAAAGAGCAAAGTTTGAAAATTAATGAACTAAGAATGAAGCTTAAAAAAATTAGAAAATAATCATAGTAAGTCCAAATAAAGTAGAAAGAAGGATATTATAAAGAACAAAAAAGTAATAAAATGGAAAACAAAGCCAAAATTTGGTTCATTTAGAGGAAAATAAAAAGACCCATCTCTGGCTAGACTAATAAAGAAAAAAAGAGGGAAAACAAGTTATAAATACTAGAAATGACGAAGTGCATCAAATAATCCAAATATGGTAGAAATGGTAAAGATCATAGAAGAATATTATGACTACTTTCATGTCAATAAATTTGAAAATATAGATAAAAGAGAAAAGTGACTATAAAAACATGACATTAAAACGAACTCAAGAGGAAATAAAATCTGGATGGTCTTATGGTCATTTTAAAAATTAAGGCTGGGCAGGATGGCTCATGCCTGTAATCCCAGCACTTTGGAGACAAAGGTGGAGCACTGCTTGAGCCAGGAGTTTGAGACCAACCTGGGCAACATAGCAAGACCTCATCTTTACAAAAAAAAAAACAAAAAACAAAAGATTATCCTGGCACGGTGGCACATGCCTATAGTGCCAGTTACTAGAGAGTCTGCGGTGGGAAGATCACCTGAGCCCAGGAGGTGAGGCTGTGGTGAGCTGTGATCACACCATTGTGCTCCAGCCAGGGCGACGGAGTGAGACATTGACTTGAAAGAAAAAGAGAGAGAGGGAGGGAGGGAAGAAAGGGAGGGAGGGAGGGAGGGAGGGAGGAAGGAAAGGTTAAAATCTTCCCATAAAGAAAACATCAGGCTCATATGAGTTCTATCAAATTTCTATGGAATATAATAATTTTAACCTCACACAAGCTTGAAGTGTGTGTGTGGAGAAAAGGGTACGGGGAACAGAATACGCTCCTGGTATTTCTTTTATTTTTTAGTTGGAGTCTCATTTTGTCGTCCAGACCGGAGTGCAGTGGCACGCTCCCGGCCACCGCAGCCTAGACCTGCTGGGCTCCAGCGATCCTTCCGCCTCAGCCTTCCAAGTAGCTGGAACTACAGACGCGTGCTACCACACCTGACTAATTTTTCTGATTTATTGTAGAGATGATGTCTCACCAAGTTGCCCAGGTGGGTCTCAAACCCGCGGGCTCAGGCAATCCACTCACCTCAGCCTCCCAAAGTGCGGGATTACAGGCTGAGCCACCGAGCCCGTCTGCTCTTGGTATTTCAATCAGAAAGATTTAATGTAAGAAATTGTGTGTTTACTGCTGGTGGGGATGCAAACCAGTGCAACCCCTTTGGAAAACAGGGTGGTGATTTCTGGAAGAACTAGAAATTGACCTTCCATATGACCTAGCAATCCCCCTATTGGAAGTATACCCAGAGGACCTCAAATCTTTCTACCAAAAAGATACCGTACACACATGTTTATTGCAGCACTATTCACAATGGCAAAAACATGGAACCAACCGTGCTACCCATCAAAACTGGACTAGATTTAAAAAATGTGGTACAAATACACAATGTAGTATTATGCAGTCATAAAGAAGTACAAACATATGGACTTTGCAGCAACTTGGATGGATTTAGAGTCTATCATACTCACTGATCTATCACAGAAACAAAGAACAGAGTAACGTATGTTCTCACTCATAAGCAGACCTTGAGCAATTATCATAATACTATAAGAAAAGGATAGGCAGTAGTGGGAAACTACCAGGGGAAGAGGTCTAGGATTGGCAGTTGAGGGAAACTGCCAGGGGTGGGGGGCACACCTTATCAACAAGGGTACCTGCATAACGAACATTTGTGCACCCAGCCCTGAATTGTACCCCACATCTTTAAAATAAAAAATTTAAAAGTTAAAAAAAAAGAAATTGTGTGTTTAGACAACTGGTGGAAGGGCTAAAGAATGAAAGCTGGGTGTGAGGAGTCAATGGCACTGGACTTCAGGGTTCAAGGCTACACCACTCACCACAGAGGCCATCCTGGAATCAAGAAACTGCTGCTGCTGTAGCCACAATGCAACTGCCTCACACCATGGAGGTGGGGACCAGGCACTACGCTGTGCAGACACTCATACCTGCTGGGGCTCCCTGGCCTGCAGCCACCGCTGCAATAACAGCACCACCCCACTAACCTCCTCACACATCTTTCAGGAGCACACACAACTGCAAATCCTTGGCTGCAAGATGTTTGTGGATTTCAAACCTCTCCAAATAGGTGTTGGAGAAAAACGGAAATTGATTTTTAAACTAGTCTGCGAGGCCAAAATTTTTTTTTAAATTTTAGATTCAAGGGCTACATGTGCAGATTTCCAATATATTCTTGATCATTTTTAGGAATGTCTATGACTTTGATACCAAAATCAAACAAATATAATACAAGAAAGAAAAATTACCGAATATCATTGCAAAAAATCCTAAACAAAAATACTAGTAAACAAAATCCAGTAACATATTTTTTAAAACATATTGTACTAACTAAACTTTATCCAAGTTGGGTTTAATCCCCGAAATATGATATGCTTAACCTTTAAGACTCCATAAAATCATTTGATAAACTCACACCTATTTGTGATAAAAATGTGCAGCAAGTAGGAATAGAAGGGAACATCCTTCACTTGATAAAGAGCATTCACAAAAAAAGCAAACGTCCCTTAGTATCACCAACCAGACCAGGATGCCCTCCAGCACACTTTTCCTTCCATGCAGCACTAGAGAGCAGTAGGATAAACAGTGAATAGGAAGAAACAAAATGGTCCTGTTTTGCAGATGGTATGATAGTTCATAGGAATGCCAAATGAGGCTACAAACTAAACAAGAGACTTTAACAAGGTCACTGAGTACAAAATCAATGTGTTAAGAGCCATTTGGAATTGTTTTATATAAAATAACTTTTAAAAGTTACCAGTCATGTAACACAGCTATGGCTAAATTTACCAAAAACCCCGAATGGAGGTAATCATTTATTTTTGTTGCAAGATTAAAGAAAACTTAAATAGCTGGATATACATTTTTCTTGGATGAAAAATATTCAATATCCTGAAGCTGTCTATTTCTTCCAGCTCATACATAAAGCCAGTGTAATTCTGATAAAAATCCTAACAGGGCTTTTTATGGAATTTGACAGGCTGAGTCTTAAAATTATATGTAAGAACAAAGGGTCAAAAATGGCTAAACCCTCTTAAAGAACAGCATGGAGGAGTGCAACGAGAGGTCTCACTCCACTTTTTGATGTTTGGCTGCTGAGCCTTTTAAGCCCTTACCCCTTCCCCTTTTCCTTGTGCCCCACATCTAGACAAGTAAATGAAAGAACCTGGGTGCCCTCTTCTTTTGATGCTGGAGGAAATTCAAGCCATGGAAGCTCTTCCCTTGCCATCTCAGTCCTCTTCCTTTCCGCAATAAAGACCTAAACCAGTCTCCTTCCTTTGCTCTCTCAAACCATTTTGGACCTACTTGAGAGGCCTGCCCTGAACTCCTCAAAGACCTCAATTATGTAAATAATAAACCTTTTCATATACTCTTGGTGTGTGTCTGTGTGTGGCGTCATCAGTTGGGACATCTAAACCTAACATTGGATTGGAGAGTCTATCTGCTTTTGCAGGGGACCATAACAGAAAGATTCCTGATGACATATTAAGACTTACTGAAAGTAGACGGATGAGAGTCTCTGCTTTAAATGACTCTACTGTATTGCATGACTTCTGGAGTTGTGCAATATGGTGGCTCTGGGTAAGATGGGAAGGCAGGAAATAGATCACACAGAGCTTTGTAAATCAAGGTTATGAGTTTGGATTTCATTCTCAGAGTAGTGGAAAGCCATTGGGAGTTTTAAGCAGGAAAGAAACATGACCTAGTTGAGTGTTCTAGGAACCCCTCAGCTTCAGCGTACCAGCTAGCGTTGTTGTGAGAGGCTGCGGTCAATTTCAGTGAATTCTGGAATTATTCATCCTAACTGCAACCTGTCCTGGCAAGTTCAAAGCAATATCCACCATTGCTCTTGTATTCTTTTTTCAAATCAATTAAGTAAGCTATAAAATTTCTCCTTTCCATCACTTCAACATCTCTGCCCATTTCATGATGGGTGATTTATGAGTGCACCTGCCCGCACTGCACTGAGTGCTCAGAAATTTTTGTCCCCAAATGCCATGAGCCCTGTATCCCATCCTCCCTATTCACCCAATCTCGCCCCAAGTGACATTTTTTGGTTCCTCGGATGAAGAAAGACCTCAAAGGGAAATATTTTGCTGATTTGGAAGAGGTGAAACAAAAAACAGCAGAAGCATTAGCAGGCATCAAAGACAAGTACAAAAACCGTCTTGAGCAGTGGAAAAAGTGTCTCAAGGAGTGTATTGCATCAAAAGGAGAATACTTTGAAGTGACTAAAGTTTAATACATAATTTTTTATAAATAAATTCCATTTTGGGGGGGTCCCCTCCATACTAAGATACCCTTAAATGAAGAAAACTGCCATTCTTTCATTACACGCCTGATTTGACTCTAAATCTATTCATTCATCATTCTAAAGTCACCTAAACTTGGAAAAATAGCATTATTATTGTGACAGACATTATGATTCTGATCTATTGACCAATATCCAGCCAGACTGTTACAAAGGTAAGCTATCAGAAAAAGCATGAAATACTACAACTTTGTGTGTCAATATGCTATATTGCAACTCTTATGAACAAATATACCTATTAAATTAATATTTTCCTATCCAGACCAATTATGTAAATTGTTCTGTAAATCACAATTCCTTGTAGATTAATATTTGTGCCAGAAAATATACATCATAATATGATATCATATAATGTCAAAAATATATTATGGCCTATTGAAAGATTTCAAGACCAAGTACTATTACTTCGTAATGTTTGAAGCATTATTTTTTCTGTTGGCAATTCTAGAGTATATGGAATGTTGTTATTCATCCTAACTGCAACCTGTTCTGGAAAGTTCAAAGTAATATCCACCATTACTCTTGTATTCTTTTTTCATATCAATTAAGTAAGCTATATAATTCCTACTTTTCCATCGCTCAAGGCTACAGCCTTCCTTTATTTAAATGAACAAGGTGTTTTAACTTAATGTAACTTTCAGGGGAAAAAAGCAAGCATAGATATAGACATACACAATTATTTTCAAAAAATTGTTTTCCTGCCATCTAAATTAATGTTTTAGATCAAAGACTTTATTATTTTAAAGAAAATTACAACCACATTTCCAGCTATTCTATTTTCAGATCAATAATTAAAATACCTGCCCATAGCTGGGCATGGTGGCACACACCTGTAGTTCCTGCTACTTGGAAGGCTGAGGCGAAAGGATTGCCTGAGCCCAGCAGGTTGAGGCTGCGGTGGCCATGAGCATGCCACTGCACTCCAGCCTGGTCTATAGAGTGAGACTCCAACTCAAAAAGAAAAAAAAAAGGTGGCTGCCCAAATTTTCTCTTTACCACTGTAACTCTATGATTAACAAAGTCCATAATAATGTAGTACACGTAATAATTATTTTCATGAGACGTGAAAAATAACTTACTAGTAATGGACACTTGTCAACACATTCAAGATTTTTTCTTTCCTCTTGTAATCCTTAGGGGCAGAAAGGACAAAAGGAGACCATATTCATTAAGATCAGTATAAAACAATGGTATTTTAGAGTATGCTAAACACAATCAGAATGTCTTTTTTCAATTAACAAATGTGTGATCATTAAAATGTTTTCAATGTCAAAGAAATACCCTTTTCATTGAAAATTATACCATTGTCAATATCAGTTTATTTTATAGAATAGAATAATTTAGGAAAACCAGAGTTTACTAATAAAATCCAAATTTCATATTTTAAGTAATTATGATCCTAAAGTATTATGTATGTGACTTTTACAGATAAAAAAAAGTTAATTGGCAATGGTTTCTGCCTCTAACCAATATAGAGTAACAGAGATTGAATGTACCCTCCTACTTGAAACAACTAGAATACTAGAAAAAGCATATGGGAAAAAACCCAGTTTTCATAACTTTGGACATAAAGGAAAAAATAGTGAATTCTGAGATTTACAGGGGAAAAAATGAGGTAAGCCTGTTATTTTCCCAGTTTACTGCCTTGAGAGCCTCCAGGCCATACTTCTGAGAGGGGGACTCAGACAGAGCCAGAAGGACGTTTTGAATCAAGTAGACGTAGACCAGAGCACTACAGTTTGCAACGTAGAGTATTGGAGAGTAGAGAGATCCACAGAGAGAGAGAGAGAGAGAGAGAGAGAGAGAGAGCGCTCTGGAGATATGCAGTGGTTCTCTGTACTCAAGAGTACTGATTAGCAGATGCACGTCAGGAAACTATCCTAGGCTAGGGAAAGACCTACCTGAAACAATTAGAGGAAACAGTACATGACAGTCATACCAAGCAGAGTGCTCATTCCCACAAGCCAGAAAGGAGCACTTCGTAATTCACAGAGCATTGGCTAGAGTACTCAGAAAGGTCACACTTCAGTAATTTGAATAAACTAGTCCTAGATCAAACATTGCTCTGGCTCTGCCTAACAAATGCTCAAAGTAAGACCCAAAAGAATAAAACAAATTCTAAA
>CAUYQG010238173.1:0-33235 GCA_963574415.1 Tarsius wallacei | reverse complement strand
TTTTTTTTTTTTTTTTTTTTATTTATTTTTTTTTTTTTTAAATTTTAAATTTATTTTTTTTTTTAAAAAAAATTTTTTTATATTTTTATATTTTTTTTTTTTTTTTTTATTTTTTTTTTTTAAAAAAAACCCCCCCGGTTTGGGGTTTTTTGGCAACCGGGCGGGGGGGGGGCGGGGGGGGGGGGGGGGGGGGGGGCCACACTTCATCAATAAGGGTACCTGATCTCAAACCAGGTGAAGTAGGGACCAAAGAGAGGCCCCAACTTTACCTACACATTGGCCATTTGTATACCTAACCCTGAATTGTAACCACATCTTTAAAATAAAAAAAAAAAAAACTCCTTCTATGCAGAGTCTAAAAAAAAGGAGGTGTGGAATAGCCTTGTTCACACACATGACATTTGTAAGAGAAGATAAATTCAAATCCTACATAAAGACCAAGTTGCTCTCAGCAACACGCCAGATAATTCACACTAAGAGTTGGTCATGAGGCAGAAATAACGATTGCTGAAAAACAGCCTAATGATCAAAAGCAATATTATGTGATCCCTTGAGAACTCATGTTATTATGGCCCATTAAAAGCAAGAACTTTCTTCCCCAGTGACTTGTATACAAATATTTCATTCTCCCTTGTTGTGTTCCATTTGAATTATCCATTTTGCTTATGGAAGTTCTGGTAGTGCATGTATGTAAATATATATACACAAATACAAACGTTCTAAATCTTTTTAAGGCCCTGGTTTTCATTATTTTGATCAGAAAATATAAAAAAAATTAAACATAATACACATCTATTCTGGAACATAATATTTGAGAAATGGAGATTATTAGAAGCAAACATGAGATGAGACTTCATCAGAAGGAAACATTAAAATGCTTATCTTCGCTTTTGGGCTTTTGATTTTTTTCATCTAATGGATACATGGGTTTGGGCCACATAACTACAGCCAATTAGTTCTGAGACAGTAAATTCAGTTATTCTGATCCACGATAGCTATCTTCCAGAAGAATTGCCTTTGGGTATCTGGTGCATGTTTGTGCCTTATTAGGCTGAGGAAGGGATACAGATTTTATGTCGAGTCTGCAGGCAGCTTGTAGACTCAGGAATACTCATAAGAGAAGCCACATTCCTTTGTTTTCTATTTGTGTCTTCACAGATAACTACATTGTATTCGATTCATTTAATCAGTGCTGACAAACATTCAAAGTAGAGAGCTTCTCGGCATGGGCCATTTGACTTGGCTGTCTATAAAGATAAAATAAAATGGGTGCTTGCAAATATCTACTGTATTTCTCATAGCAAAGAAAACCAGCCAAAGAGGAGAATTGTCTTAGAGAAGCTGCTTAGAAGATTGACTCTTTACAAGGGACATCTTGATATTTAGCAGAGATCAACATCATCTTCAGAGAAATATTTTTGGGCGATTAATATTTCATGTCCAAGTAACCACACCAGATTGAAAAGTAGATCACACATTTTTCTATATAGTCATCTGAGTCTTTCTGTGTTGAGATTAAGTTTATCGGATCCATTTTTTTTAAAGTTTAAGCTGTTCTGGCAATCAACAAAAACATCTGTCACTTTATCATGCTGATTCAAAGGACATAAGTATTCTGAGCTGAGTTAAAAAAAGAAAAAATAATATATGTGAGGAGCGCGCAGTATGGAGAAATTAGTGAGAAATGGAGAGTACATTTTAATGCTTGACTTCCTGCATGAATGAAGTGATGAACTCATTGGCTAACTATTTACCTTTGTGAACACTTAAATAGGAGCAAAGGATTTGCACATTTAAAACTGGGAAGCAAACCACTGAAAGTCTAAGAATGGAAGATCCCTCATTATGCTTCTTAGTATTTGCAGTGCATGAGAATTTACCTTTCTGCAGCTGACATGTGACTATGTTTCAGATGACCTTTCATGCTAATCTCTTCCCTTGCAATTATGGAGCTGGGCCAGAGAGATCTTATCCTTTTAAACAACATAAAACCAAGACATGGAAGTGGAAATGAAATCCTAACCAGACGATAATTTTAAGGTGAACATTAAAGGTCAAAAATGGAATAATGTGTTTTCTTACAAAACACTAGAAAGACTTGGACTTTCCACACAAGATGCTTGAATCAGAGGTAGCATTTACTTTATGTGTGACGATGATGAACTTAGCAATCAATGGTTTCTCTTTGATGAGGTCGTAAATATTTGCTTGAAAACAAAACATTACCGACAGCAGGGTCACCTTTCATGACAACCTCAATTCATATACCACAATGTGTTTTGGTCCCACTGGATGTCTTCCTTGTGATTATGTTCACAAGCTGGACTTATTAGTGTGGTAATATTCCTTTTCTTCTAAACGCTCGGTTGACTTTGGCTGTCCCTCTGATGTGCAGAATGGAGTGGCCAGAGAGGAAAGCATTTTGATGACCTCAAAGTAGGCACTTTCCTAGGGAACAAGAGCCTCCTACACATTCTTGCAGTGAACTGCTTCCACACAGATGGTGGTTTCTAGCTTGGTGAAGGATCTGAGTGGTGCGATACTCAGTTAGGGCAAAGGAGCAGTTTCTGCTTCCAGATTTTCTAGCTGAAAGGAGAAAAAGAACAAAGACAGTGAGCATTTCAGATTTGGTTGCAGTACACATTTGTTGAGTATCTTCTATTTTTAAGATCCTTATTGAGGACTTTCATGTATCTTTTCACCTGCAATCCTCCATTTTTCCTAAATGTCAAGACATTCATTAATCTCCTTAGTCATTATGAATAATTTCTTGGATCATTATAAATATGTACTTGTGTTTGTGTACACTACTGAGAAGAACTGTATGCTAGTCATTTTATTGATGATTTTCTTGAAAAAATACATTTTAACCCAAACTTTCTCTCTTTTCTTTATCCTCTTTCTTCTTCCTTATTCTTGAATCATTTATGACTTGACCAAAATTTCAAAGAAAAAGCAATCCTTTTTTTTGGGCAATACTTCTTATGTTCTTTATTTCTAGAAGCAGAGATTTTTATGTTTATCTGGTTCTCCACATTAATAGATTTTGTTCTGTAACTGATTCAAAGTACACCCCAACCCCACTGTAAAGCTAACATACATGTTGAACAATAACATCACATTTGTTCAGACACATGAAAATACGGCTTGATATTTTCAAATAAGAGAAGAAATAGAACAAGTTTTATAATAAACAATTGTTATCATTGTTCACTGTTATAAATTTGGTGGGAAGAAAAGGAGGTATTTGTATGGTAAGTGTAAAGGGATGTGAGATCTTTTAAAATATTACTTTGGTAAGTGTGCTTTACCATTTGCTTTCTTTTTTACTCTCTTACTACACACACACACACACACTCACATACACACACACATACACACAATCTTTTTGAACCGCTTGATACTAAATTGATCCTTTACCCCTAAACATTTCAGTGTGTAATAACTAAAAATGAGGAATAGATTTGATCACTATCACTGTTGAGAAAGACTGTCCACCAGAGCCAGGAGTGTCCCTGCACACCCTCGTGTACTCTGCCAAACTGCAAGGACTCACTATCCTCTGACTCTGACCATTTCTATAGCTAATGCACAGGCAATTAAGTAGGTACAAGTGGCCACAGCATTGACCACTGTGTGACCACTTGCTCCTAGGGGAGGCTTATTTATTGTTCCCACAGGTTCTGAGAGATTAAAGTCTGGGTTCCTTAACTGTGATACAGCGCATTGTGTGTGTAGCCGCCATCTGGTCTCATCACATCTCCTGGTAGGATTTGGGAGTAGGGGAACTGACACTGTCATGCTAAAGTTTCTGCAGTTTGCTGTGCTGTGAGTAAGAAATTGTCTGAGTCTTTTTGTTTACTTCTGGCACCTATTGAGTTGCGGCAAGGTAACCTACTTGCTTGCATAGCCATCTCCTTTGTAGTCTTATTAATTCTTGCCATCTTATAAGAGGGTGAGATTTTTCCCAGACAAAATGACACGAAGTGCACAGAGTACTAAGACAGACAACAATCTGTGGAAAGAAAAAGGCAAAAACTCATAAACTGGGTTCTGGGACATTTGTAAACTTCCTGGATAGTAAAATATAAAAAACTTCTGGTAGCAAATATTCCAGCCCAAGTATTGTGGAAGGAGGGCAGTGAGCAGTCCACCTCTGTCCTATCTGTTGATGAATACGAGTTGAATCAACAGATGGAGGCCAAGAGGTGAGGGAGAAATTTGAGCAAGCTGCTGTGGCGGCTTCTTGCTGTCCTTTGGGACTAGGAGAGAACTCTTGGTCCTGTTAGAAAGGAAAGCACAATTGTATCAAGTTTTACATTATAACCATGTTAGTCCATTTTGCATTGTTATAAAGGAACATCCGAGGCTGGCTAATTTATAAAGAAAAGAGGGTCATTGGCTCACAGTTCTGCATGGCGCCAGCATCTGCTAGGCTTTTGATGAGGCTTCAAGAAGCTTCCATTCACAGCTAAAGGCAAAGGGAGAAGGCCTGTCACATGGCAGGAGAAGAAGTAAGATAGATGAGGGAGGTGGCACAAGGCTATTTTAAACAATCAGTTCTAAAGTAAGAACTCACTCATTACCGTGAGAACAGCACCGAGCCATTCATGAGGGATCTAACCCCATGACGCAAGCATCTCCCACTAGGCCTCACTTCCAACACTGGGAATCATATGTCAACATAAGACTTGGAGGCCACAAGCATCCAAACTCTATCAAGCTAGACATATCTAGAAGGCAGTATGTCCCCATAGAGCTCACCAAGATGAAGACCTGTAAGGAAAGGGAAAGAAAAGAAATCCAGGGATGCTTTGATCAACAGACGGAAGAACTGTGAGACACTGGGCTGCTGAGCTGGGGTGATGAAAGAGTTAGAAAGATTATGCTCTTAGAGGGTCAACAGCAGCACCAAGGTTGTCTCACACTTGACCCTATGCTTTAAAGTATTGTGCAAATTATTTCATTGAGACAGAATCATGCCCCACAGTGAGGTTTGCTACTCTGGATTTCTGTTTCAGTAATGACATTACAGACAATACAAAAAGATATTCTTGAGGACAGTAAAGTCCCATGAAATCCCATGGAGGAAGCTATTCAAAGCCTGAGGGCTAACGGTGCCCTAGACTCATTCTCTCCTGCACAAAATGACAGGCCTGATGATGAGCCCTCACTGAGAGCAGAACCGATGAGTGTTTAAGATTGTTCTCCTCCCTGTAAGTGGAGGAATACACTACCTTTCTTGCTAGGAGATCCTGCACTAGGAGCTGTGCTTATTTGGGGCAGTTTGATGTTTAGAATAAGGACAGTCCTTTCTAAACCAGAAAAAGTCTCTGCAATATAAAACAAAGCCCTGGATAGGAAAAACTAACCCCTCCAAAAGGACCCAATCATAGGCAGTGTGGACATGCTTATTAAAACAGTGTTTCCCCAACCCAGATGCCCACTGAAAGTGGACGGGATAAAGAAAATGTGGTACATATACATGATGGAATATTATGCAGCCATGAAGAGTAACAAAATTATAGACTTCATAGCAAAACGAATGGAGCTGGAGACCATCATACTAATGAATCTATCACAGAAACAAAAAACTGAATACTACATGTTCTTATGCACAAGTGGACCTTGATCACTGGTCACACAAGCACAAGCATGGGATTGGCAGATGCTGGACTCTGCTAGGGGAGAGAAGGAGGAAGGAGGGAGGGGGCAAGTGGTAACACACTGGGTGCCTGGCCCACTATTGGAGGAGAGAGGGCCAACTAGAAGCCCAATCTTCACCTGTGCGCAATTTACTGAAATCCTCACATGTACCCCACAATTCTAAAATAAAATTAAGAAAAAAATAAAACAGGTTTCCCAAATAAGAGAATGATAGGATGATCACCAAAGAAACTCAAGGAACTCTGTCATTTACACAAGTGAAGCTCTACGTGCCTTTATACGACCAGATTCCTTCATAGAGATCAATCCCCTTCTTATGGAGGAACAAGGAGGCCAGGTGGCTGCTGCAGAGAAAATTGCTCCCACAGAACCTCTAGTGCTTGACTTTTCCCTTCTGTGTCCTGATTTAAAATCCTTTAAGGAGAAGGGGCACTGGGGTGGACAAAGTAATGTCTCCTAATTCCCAAGATGGATCGAGGACTTAAGCTTTATGGAGGAAAGAGTGGGAGTAGGGGAGAGAGGTAGAGGTGGGAGCAAGCACAAACTTTTATGTCTTTTTTCAATATGCAGGATTTAATGACTAAGTACTTGGTTCTCTTGAGGGTAAGGGCCACATATTTAATTAGTCAGATTTGAAACAGGATAAAATGGGAAAAGGTGGGATTGTTTAGACCTCTGTTATATTCTGCTCTTTCTGCTCCCAAGGCTGATTGTGTGATTGGTATTGATAATTTATATGCAGTTCCTGTGAATGTTCATGATGTCCAAAGGAGATTTTCCTGGAAGAGAAAATGGTAGAGAGGTGATACTGGGATGATGCATATGCAAGTGGTCACAACTTGGATTTTGGTTCTCTTCCATGTTTCAATTTTTTTTTTTTTTAAGAACGCTAGGGAGAGAAAAGAAAACCACAGCCTCAGTCAAGGACTTAAATGAAACAGGTCTAAGGAAAAGTGTGATATCTTAGTATAACATCCCTGTGAGGCCAGTGAAAAATGTGAATGGGATCTGGTGACTTGTGCCAGATGATCACCAGCTGAATTCAGTTGGCATTGTAGTCTTGGCTGCCCTGACACTGTGACTGTTAATGAATCAATTGCCTGTGATAGCACCTGGCATGCTATCTTGGACCTTGGTCATGTCTTTTTCTCAATCCCTCTTGCACCCAAAGATTAAGACTTTTTTTCTCCGGCTATTTGTCACCAGTGGATGAGTCAAAACACAGGATTAGCCTCTCTCTTTTTCACAGGAGAGTTGGGCTTACTATATTGATGATATTATACTGATAGGCTTTAATAAAATAGGTGCTAAATCACAAGAAGGCCCAGAGAGGTTCTTTAAATCTCATAAGATACTAGAGCAGCCACCCAAGACAAAACCTTGGAAGCAATGTGGACTAAGACTCAAAAGTGAATCCTGGAGACAGTAAAGAAAACACTCTTTGCCCTATGACTGCCCTATCAGAAAGGAAGCCTGACACTTAACTGAACGATTTTGGTTTGAGAGGCAATATGTGCCTTATCTATGTCGATATTTTGTTGAGGCCTATGTACAAGTTAGCCTGAAAATCTGCCAAATTTTTCTGTGTACCTAAGCAGCAGGCGATGCTAGGTCTTCTGTAACAGGTTGTCCCAATAGAGCACCCAGGGTTCTTTTAAAACTAAAGTTTTCTGGAAATAGAAATAGTCTCCACCCAGAGGTACCCTTTGGGGTTCTGGATCCATTAGCTCCCATACACTGCTACCCATTTCATTGGGGGAAGGAACACCTTAGACCCTGGAGGTGCTGGAAGGAGACAATAACTAATGCTGAATTTCAGCCCCTCAGTTGGACAACATTATTACATGGCCCATCAGAGACAAGCAGCAGCTCTGACTGCCAACCCATATCGCTGCTGGATTTATCATCCTTATCCACGTGCTATGAAATTAAAAAAACAAAACAAAACTCTAATCGGTCTATTCATCTACTGTGCCTGGTGTATCAAAGGCAGCTCCCCAAAATGAATCCCCCTCAAATATGTGTAAGCATTCAGACAGATGTAATCTTGTTTTAGTAAAGCTCATACCAGCTTACATGCTGCTCCTGACACGAAGTGTCCTTTGGTTATGGCATGTATGGTTGTCCAGGCTACAACTATATGGTGACCCTGCCTCTGTAGCTTAATCAAATCAACATCGGGGTGATCCAAATCAAACTTATCAATGAATCCTGGAATAGCCTGTTCCCTTCAGTTATATGTTTATGGGTGGGAGACAGTGGACCATAAGTTATCTATCCACTGAGCACAGGGGTTGCTATTGGTACATCTTTGATGTTTTGCAATTATTGACAAGCACACTACTTCTTGGATCACATTCCCATTGTTGGGCTCTAATGTGAAAACGGATGTCCTACCTCAGGAATACTTGGTTTTATTTTTCCATACACTAACGTGAATATTGCTTCCTGACACCAGAGTTTGTATACTAAAGACAGAACAGGAACACATTCTTACATTAAGCTTCCAAATCCAGCGAGATGTAACAAACCATAGAAGATCAGCAGGTCAGTTCAAACTCCCTGACTGTAAATGAATCATTGATGAGTCTTAGACTATATTCTGGCTGAATAGGGAGAGTTTGTGTGGTTGCCAACTACTCTTGTGTTTGGATTAATACCCACAGTATGGTGGTGCAATTCATGTATAACATAAGAAAAGACGATTGCCTGAAATGCCTTGTTAGTCCTTTCTGGGACTTAGTCAGTTGGGCCTGTGATCCTGGAATTCATGGTTGAAATTAATATGGCAGATTGACCTCCTGTGGATGAGATTGTGTTGATGATTCAGAATTGATTTAAATAGATGGAACAGATGTGGTCTTAGCCCTTGTCAGTGTGTAATTCAAATTGCTGATGGGGTGGCATAATAAGATGAAAACTTAAGTTCAGCCAATAACATGCTGAGCTGACAGGTGAATTATCAGGAGAGGTAGTCTACTGACCATCTCTGTCCATTCTTGCTGACTGATCTGAACTGCAAGACCTATCTATTTTCTGACCTCGAGTCAATTAAGAATTTTCGTTGCTCAACCACATGAGGACCACAGCATGACCACTTTGTGACTCTGGCTCCTGAGGGAGGAGGATGGGTTTGTTTACTGCTTGCTATAAAAGATGCTGAACCCTTAGCTCTGGGCTCCTCAGCTGTGGTGCAATCCTATTGTACGTGTGGCAGCAGTCTGGATCTATAGTGTCTCATCATGAGACATATAGGCAAGGGAACTGTTGTTGCCATGATGATATTCCTGCTGTTTGCTGTACTGTGAATAATAAATGGTTTTCTCTGGTCCACTGAATCATAGTTTCTATTTTTGGCACCCATAGAGTAGTGACAAGCCAACCTGCTTGCTTGCTAAGATATCTGCTTTGGATTTTTGGAACTCCCTGCCATCTTCTAAAGTTGAGCTTCTTTTCTGACAACAGCCACAGTCCAGTTATATATTTTAGTAGATTTGAAATTTGACAATAAGTACAAAACTTAGATACATATTAGACATATACATAATACAATTCTCTACCATCAGTTTTCCATTTTTATCAACAGTTTTTTAAACTATAGTTTTCCAGAGAGTCAACTAACAAGTCCCCTGGAGCTATTTTTTTATTCTATTAAAAAAGATAAAAT
Organism: Tarsius wallacei; assembly: GCA_963574415.1. Lineage (NCBI taxonomy): Eukaryota > Metazoa > Chordata > Mammalia > Primates > Tarsiidae > Tarsius > Tarsius wallacei. Next base: position 23,901 of record CAUYQG010238173.1, on the reverse strand, counting down.
GTTTAAAAAGCTCTTAAAGTTCAAGCTGAAGCTTACGTAAGGAACTTTCAATCTTTACCCATACAAAGATTGATGTGTATTTCCTGCAGTTCTGGAGCTAGAAAAAAATGGAAGAGATTGTCTTTTTCAACTTTGTCAATCTATGGAAGGAAATAGAATTTTGGGAAATGAAGTAACATGCCCAAGTGCATGGGGGGAGGAAAGCTAGTTTAATGTTTTTATTTTGCAGTCATTCCCCTCCACTTCTATTTTTTTTTCTTTCCTATTTGTGATGCCATCCAAAGTTGCAGTTGAAACCAGTAACAGACTTGGATACTTTTGAATCTGAGTTTCAGCCAGTAATAGGCTTCAAAGTCTCCTTCATTACAGAAACCATAAAAACAGAGCAACACACACACACACAAAACCTTTGAGCTGATGACTCATAGGCATGTTCCTAAGTAATAGGAAACTCATCCCTTCTTCCAAGCACCATTGCCTGAGTCAGACATATTGGAATTTGGAGTACAAGGGGTCTAACTTCAGCAAAGGAGAGTTCAAGGAGAGGTGGAGTAATTGGGTAGTTCAACGGATCCAGACTTGATCTGTCTTATGCCTCCTCTTGCTGTTAATATGGACTTATTTTGCCCCATGTAACAAATGTTTTCCCTCATTAGGGAAAGCGTTGGTGTTTACATTTATTGTACATCAAGAGATGCTGGTGTCTGGAGTCTGAATGGGGGTAATCAATCAAACTCAGAAATGATTCCTAATTCTTGGGCAGTCTCCACAGGTTTGAAAATGCTTGCTTATGAAGGGGTCCTTTAAGCAGCCACCGGCTTGGGATGCTGACCTCACGTAAATGGCCATCAGCAGGACTGACACCAAAACCCTGGCTACTTGGCTTCCAGTCTTATGTTCTTTCACAATAAAATATTGTAATATTCAACCTTTGGAATGCTTCTCACCATTGAGTATAGATGACTTTAAAAACACATCTATTTTTTGCAAAGATATATTTGTAACAGAAGAATGTGCCAATTATAATGCTTATTCTTAGCAATGTATAACTTAATCCAATGAAAATATATTCCAAAGCTACATAGACTTTTTTTTATAATGACAACCAGAAATTGTCAAACTTCAAAACAAAGCAAAACAAAAGTGAAAACCCAACAAAACACAACCTGGTCTATTTTCAGAGATATGAAGTTTAAGTCTCTTGTTTTTGTACTGAAGTATTCATATATTTTAAGTGACTGAGAATAAGAGTTTACCAATTAATTTTAGGATTCTGATTAATATCTGGAATTACAAAATATTGCCAGTTATTTCAGTGAAACATTTAATTTTGAATAGATCGTGGCTAATGGGACAGTAGGGTTTTCAAAATGGCTTAGGGAAATCTTCATTCTGTGAGATGTTATAAGGTGTCCCTTGAAAACCTGGGCCCGTGCTCAGATTAATTTGAGAACATGTATATGTATATACACATAAGTATACACACATGCACACAGTAGGACTCTTCAACACCTTTTAAATGCTAACACACAGTATTCATCCCCATGACCAAAATAAGATAGGCAACATTTCCTACCATTTGCCTATAGGACTTTTAAAAAAATTTCCTAATATTTGTCTCCAGGGCTTTTAAAAAAATTTCTCAATATTTGTCTACATGGTTTTTTTCATGAACAATATTAACATTTTATTGTAGTAGTGATTTATTTATTTATTTATATTTATTTATTTTGAATTGGAGTCTCACTCTGTTGCCCAGGCTGGAGTGCAGTGACATGCTCACGGCCACCGCAGCGGTGACCTGCTGGGCTCAGGCGATCCTTCCGCCTCAGCCTTCCATGTAGCTGGAACTACAGGGCCACCACGCCCAGCTAATTTTTTGATATATTGTAGAGACAAGGTTTTACCAAGTTGCCCAGGTTTGTGTCAAACCCCTGGGCTCAGGCAATCATCTTGCCTCTGCCTCCCAAAGTGCTGAGATTACAGGCGTGAGCTACAGTGACTGGTCTGTAGTAATGTTTATGTAAGGTACTTTTAATCTTTACCTACACAAAGATTGTTATATTATTATAAGAACCTGTAGAACTTGTAAAAACTGCAAATCTCATTCAAAGACTCTTTTTTAGTCCCTAATATCAAATCTTAATGTATGAATTCTTTCAACGTCCCTTTCGTGTAGGCAAAATGCTGACGTTTGAACTTTAGTGACTTCCAGTAACAAGGAAATCCCTGTGTCTCAAAGCCTAGAACATTCTTTCTAAAATCATCAAGTTGTATACAAATCTTTTCATATGTCAGTCAAATCCCCCATAAAGTGGTTTTCTAAAAAGAAAAGTATTTGGTTGTAATGAAATACCTATCCTACCTATTGGCTTTAACTAGTGGAATTGCATTGGATGAGTCTATTTCCCTATTCACATTGCTTTAAGAATATAAAGAAAGTTATTGTGTCCTCTCCGAGTCTTCTATTTCCCAGTGTAATCATGGGCAGCTACTTTAATTTCCTCTACATCTTGGTTATTCATCTCTGAACACAATCTAATTTGCTTATTTCGTTCCCGAAGTGTGTTTTCTGTCAGAGTGAGGCTAACATTTCTTTGGTTCTAGACATTAGAGTTCTGTTGCTGGGATGTATAATCACAACAGTTTAGATAGCCTATAGTATTATTGTTGGTCCATGAAATAAAATCCCTATGACTATTTTGACATCATCTATCTCTTACATTTTATGTTTCTATAGTTGGAGTTTTGGACTTAATTTTCTCTCTAGTAATTACTATATTTTTAGTTTTGGCTTACTCTTCTAGTAAGTTTGGTTTGTTACTCTATCATCTACATTATTCAGAATTCCTCCATTGATGGGGACTCTTAAAATGGGAGTCAGTTAAAAGTTTATAAACCTACTTCATTGTATCATTATATCTACATCATAATTAAGCTAATATAGTATTACAGAAATTAACAAATGTATTGTTAAAGGCATTATTGATATAGGATTTACTTGATTTCCCTGTCCAGGAATTTCCTAAGAAAATAAGATTTGTTTTCCCATAACTAATCATGTCCTGCCTCTTAGAGGATACTTATTTCTAAGTGCTCTCAAAATACATTCACACGATCTGATCTAGGTCTGAAAACAATCAGGATAAAGCTAAATATTCTGTAGTTTTGAGTTGCTACAATATTCCCTTTACACAAGGGATTCTATTTCTTTCCCTAGTTTTCCTAGACTCTTCTCATTTTTCTCTGCTTCAGAGATTTGTGTTTTATTAGCTGTATTTCATCCACAGCTTCTTTTAATGTTTTAATATCATTGGGATATTTGACCTCAATCAGAGCCTCTCAGGTGTCCCTAACAGTGTTCTCCCCCTTATTAGCCTTTAATCCTTTCTTAATAATGTTTCATCTTCTCTAAAAGAAAAGCTTGAAGTAATATAAGGGTTGAATAAATGTGTTTTTCCTTTGTCTTCCATTAATATTGAGTCTTTTTTTTTGCAACTGGTTAGCAGGGTAGAAGTAAACTTTCTTTTGAAAAATCAGTGTGATGTTTCAGAGGAGAATTAGACTGAGGTCAGAACATCACAACTAAATTGGACCTAAGTGTTTCTTCATCAATTAAACAGTTAAACAGGTTAGATGAGTAGTTCTCATCTTCCCCTGCCCCAACCTAGGAGGACATTTGGCAATGTGACATTTGGCATTGTGATATTTTAGCTGTCACAGCTAGGCGTGGGTAGATACTACTGGGATTCAGTGTGTAGTGGCCAGTTATGCTGCTGAACAGTCTGCAATGCATAGTCACCAGTGGCCTGAAATGCCACTAATGCCAAAGTTGAGAAGTCTTGAATGAGACTATCTCATGATCTCTTGTGGCACATTATTTCTTTCCTCTAAATGTTCTTTACAAGAGACGAAATTCAGTTTTTGGGGAAAAGAAAAGAAAGAAAAGGAAGCCTTGTCAAATAGTTAATAATAATAATATTAGCCAGTTGCCTGGCACTTTGCATAGATAATCCTATGTCATTCTTATATAAACCTAAGCAGTAGTTACTCTAGTTATTATCTTTCTTACAGATGAGGAAGTTGAAACACAGAGAGTTTCAGAAACTTGCCCTAGTACATTTAGCAGGTCAGTGGTAGAATCTGGGTAAACAATTGAGCTATTTAAATTTTAGGATTTTATATTAAACTTGCTATTCTTATCTAATTATAAAGTTTCTCCTTGCTGAAATTTTTAAATTAATTTTACTTATGTTAGAGTTTACATAACAATATAATTACATGACTTTTCTTTAGCTATAAATGTTTTCCTAAACTTCACTTGAAAACTAGGTATTTGAAAAGATTCACTATCATCTTTTACATTTAGTAAAAAGAGGGGCATACAATAAAATGATGCATCTAGTCTTCAATTTTTTCATTTGTAGGAAGAGGAGGTGTGGACGAGATAATCTGCATTGGTGTTTTCAGTTCCAATGCTCTAAGAACAGTGAATATTTTGCATCTGCTTGATAAATCCAGTTGCATTATTGGAACTTAAATGTTGATGTTTACTTGTAGTATAGTCATTTGAAAATACATTTGTTTCACTGAATTTCTGAAGCAACAAGAAACATTTTCAGTTGTTAAAGTGTGCTAGCCATACTTCAAGCCTTATTTGCAGCATTTTAAAAAATTTTGTGAGAGAGAGACATGTAACTCTTCCATTTCCAACAAGTGGCACTAGCAGAGCCTTTTATCTAAAAGTTGATGTTTTAAATCTGAATGAGCCCATATTTAATTATATTTGGTAATTTCAAAATATATTAACCGCTTAGCTAACATGATAGATAAACAGGAAAAACAAGAGTGAGGTACTCTCGCTAAACTAATAAATTATGGGATGGGTTAAATGGATGATTTTATTGTCAAATGCATAGGAGTCACATCCCAACCAATATCCACTATTCACAGCTTTTTTCTGGTTGTTAAAGTCTTTGAAAATATGTTATGTTTGTTCTTTGTTTGTTTTTTTTTTTTTGAGTTTCAGTCTCACTCTTGCCCAGACTGGAGTGCAGTGGCCGCTGCCAGCCACTGCAGCCTCGACCTGCTGGGCTCCGGCGATCCTTCTGCCTCAGCCTTCCAAGTAGCTGGAATTACAGGCGCGCGCTACCACACCTGACTAATTTTTTGAATTATTGTAGAGATGAGGTCTCACCAAGTTGCCCAGGCGGGTCTCGAACCTTGGGGCTCAGGCAATCCACTCACCTCAGCCTCCCAAAGCGCGGGATTACAGGCTGAGCTACCGAGCCCGGCTTATGTTTGCTCTTGATTAAGGTATTCTTATTTCTAAATGTCATCTTTCATAGATTTTGCTTTTTTATTGCATGTCTTAGAGGAATCCATTTCATCACAATATTTATTTTTTGGGCTTTAAGGGACATAGATATACCATAAGGCATTCCAGAGTTCCTAATGGTATATAAAAATGTATAAAGATATAAAAATATAAAATATGTTTATATATATAATGTACTAAGATTTTCTTTTTAAATAACCTTTTCAACGTTTTGATAATGTGAAAAGAGTAGTAGCACTCTAGGTAGGGCTTGATAGATCTTATAGATTTTTGTACATTTCCAGTATTCCTGGGATTTCTGGTGTCTGTGTGGAAAACAGAATAGTAGAAACAGCTGATTTCAGACACAAACTGTGCCTGCCTGCCTGCCTTCCTTCCTTCTCTGTTTCCCTCCCAATAAATATTATGCTTCATATGGACTAATTGTAACCCCCCGAGTCCTGAGTCTTTTTCTGGTGTGAAAGGGTAACCACTCCTAACTGTTGCCACTTAGTTTCTATTGTTTCAAAAGGTTCCTAGGAAGAAGCCCAGCAGCAGGAAAACAGAAACCGGTTGGAACCAAAGACACCAAAGCCATGAACTTCGGAAAACTCTCTGCTTCCACACTAACGCCCCCCTCCCCCCACCAGGACTACGCTAATTCACGGCTTTCTATACACAGTTGTGATGTAGGAAGCACGACCGACGACTGCGCCTGCGCTGCCCTTACTCCGCCTTTACAATGACTCAGCCAACCAGCACAATGAAAACCCCACTTTTGCCTTCATTCGTTCAGGGAGACACCGCCTTGGGAACTATCCCCCACGTTCTCATTACTTGTTGCAAGTAAAGCTCAACCCCTTGTTAAATCCTCCTTGGTTGTGGTCATTGGTTTAACACCTGCTAAACGACGGAATCTACCAGTTATGTGGGTAACAAAATGAGTCACATTATTTTTCTACATATTTATTCTTGGGCTGAGAGCACCATTGTTTCAAATTGTGAAGAAACTTTCAGCCTATATTTATTTTATGTCTGATAATGATTTGGAGTCAATTTATGAGGACAGCTATCATGCAATTATTTGCATGTGTTCCTAATATGTTCAGGTGTTGTAGAAAGAAAAAAGTGATTAATTTCTTTTGATTTGTACACAGGACAGCAACAAACACTACATTAACTTCATACTTATCTCTCACAAAGGTGGGGTTAATATTTATGGATATTCATTCCTTCAGCACACATCACTGGCAGTGGGGATGACCAGGGTCACATGGTGTCTTGTGAGCTGGCCTTATGACTTTTTGATATATATGTATGTCATGAAAGTGATTCATGCTTTGAAAAAGTACTATTTCAATTATTTAGCACTTGAAATGAATCTTGTTTCTAGCCTCCTCTACCGACATCATATATATATTTATGGAATTTTATTGCAGTAAAGAGAAGTCATAGACAACATGGTTCTAATATGTCTTTTCATCATGAAACCTTTCTAATCACTTCAAACCCAGGAGGTCTACTTAAAATTAGAAAAAAACATTCTGAGTGTGAGAGAATAAGGCAGACAAAAGTTGTGGCTGTAGATTCTTGGTTTCCAGGAACATAAATAATTATAAAAAATATTATCAGAAAGACATATTTCATTTTAGAAATTTATAGTTCTCATAATGTCTTCCCCAAGGTAATTTTGTCATTTTTGCCATATTGTGGCAATTTGAAAATATCTATTTGTAACTTACAAAAGATATGGTGATCAGAAAGGCATTCAAAAGTTAATGGCCGCTTTGTGATATGTCATATTTATTCAAATGACCCTTTCATTTGATGTGAGAAAAAAATGCAAAAGCAAAAAAAAAAAGTGCTTTGAAACTGCATTTCAAATTCATAGAGGTAGAAGTAAAAATAAATGTGGTATTGTAGAAATTTAGGCAAAAATATGCCCTTTTCATATTTAGCTTCCAAAACTATGTGAGACAGAAAATAAAGATCGACATGTTCCAAAACATGAAACCTCAATAAGTAAAAATATTGTTTGTGATAGATGACTATAAAATAGCTATTCATTACTTCAGTTGAGCCAAAAAGATAACATCTCATTTTACTTTAGTTTTTTTTAAAGAAGAATATGTTGCTATATTTTTCATCAGCTAGTTACATTAATTGAAACAGTAAGTACAAGAAATTTCTGCACTAGTTATATGAGTTAATTCAACATTTAAAACTAAATCTTCTTAAAAGATCAGATATCAAATGTTACTCTGAGAAGAGTGAAAACACACTGGGAAATGGTAGGGCACACTGATTAAGAGCCTGGGTTATAAGATTGAATTTAACTGGAGTCAAACCTCAGCCACTCCATGACCTTGGACAAGTTACTTCCTTAAACATCTCTTTCCTCAACTGTAGAGTAGAGATTATCATCCATACCTAATACAGTTAAATAAGATATCCCATTCCAGACACGAACTGGTCAATAAATGTTATTATTAATAGTAATAAAGTCAAATATTTTCTGAGAATAAACATATTTCTAATTAAAAAACCTTTTCCTTCCCAGAATACAATGACTTATAAAACATATCAAGTTCTTCTGCTATTTATTTTAAAGGTAGATATACTCTAATTCCAGACATGCATCTAGAGACACGCCCATATCTCACACAGTCACACAGGTGTGTGCGCGTGCACGCACGCACGCACAGACACACACACACCACAACACACCCACCTTTCCCACACACAATTGGAGCCATTTTTTAAAACCATAAAAAGGAAAGAATAGCCATTTTGATTTAGCGCACAAAGGATGCATTAATGTGGTCCAGTGCTATAATTTTGTGAGCTATTCTCATTTGGGGTTTTTGTCATGGAATTGAAATCATTTCTTTCCCAGATTAGCTCTCCACAGATGTCCTGTAAAAAACAAGATCCAGTTTTTGAGAACGATTTAGTTGATTTTAAAAATTAGGCTTCTGCTTTTAGTTTAGCTGGGGATAATATGGTATTAGAGTTAATCCAAGTGCAAAGCATCTTCTAATTTCCTGACATGATGCTTTAGTACAAATGTCAAGAAAGTGCTTTAAAAATTGTAATCAGAGGGTTTAGGAATGGGCTTGCTATATTAAGGAACATTTATTGGCAGGACATACCATAATGTCAGCTTTATTGCTATCATATTACTTTTGACTATCAGAATCACTGACAGATAAACTAGAATGTTTAGGCTTTTTCCAAGGATAACCACATTATTTTGCAAAACACATGGTTCGTTTGTTGAAAGAAATTCATGTCAATTAACTTGACTGAGATAATTTTGCCGGTTAGACAAATCGGTAAATTCGGTAGTGTTTGGAGATGAAGTTACAATTTAAATCAGAATTTCAGTTGTTTTACTCAAAATGTTGATTCTTAAGCCTTACCCTTACACAATGGACCACAATCTCTTGGAGGGGTTTTTAAGAACTTACATTTCTGGAGCTTGTAGCAAAGTTGAAGACTTAGTGGCTAAAACCATACAATGATAAAATTGAGTGCAAAGTGCCATGGTGTGGGGAAGCAGAGGAAAGCTTTGGAATAATGTTACAAACTCAGGGTGATTGTCTGAATTCTACCTCTTACTGACTGATCTTGTCTAATCAGTTAACCTCCCTGAGCATTTATTTTCTCATGTTTACCCATAAGAGTCGTTAGAGGGAGCAGATGCAACAGTGCTTCTGAAAGCACTTGTAAATCTGTATGCTGTCATACAATATAACATTATTATTACAGTTGAAGTTAGTACTAGCTGTTTAAAGAATAAGCCAACTGATCTAATAGAGTTGTTTCCTTTCCCATATAATGTTAAATGTTTGTAAAAATCAATCACTTATGTGTCAAAATAGAAAATGCATTAAATTATATGATTGGAGTGGAAAACGGGAGGGAAAGTTAGGTTAGTTGTGGCCAACATTTCAGGTCTGAGTTGGACCCAAAATAATCTGAATAAATGTGGGAAGTTTTTGAAAGCAAAGTGGAGTTCAGTAAGACAACAGCAGTGTGTATGTGAGCAGAGAAATTAAATAGCCTTGAGAGCAGATGGAAAATGAATGCCTATGCCTAAGTCTACCTAATAAAGATCTAGAAGCCATAAAGACAAGAAGCTGAACATAAATAAGACACGGATGCTACGCTACGGCAGGTACAGGAGGCTGAGCCCTGGCATGCACAAAGTAACCCCAGAGATCTTTTCCTCCTTCCCTTCCTTCCTCCCTCCCTCTCTCTCTCTTTCTTTCTTCATACTCTGCCAGGGAAAGTCCTCTTTAGGAACTGAGTCTAATTCTTGGTCTCCTCATCAAAAGCACTTGTTAAAATACAATTAGAAGGCAAGCAAGCACAAATGTAACCAACTTTTGGAAAAGTATAGCTTTTGATCAGAGTAATAAAGGCTGGGGGGGGGCGTGGAGAAAAGGAAGCAGGCCTACTGTGAATATTTTCCTGTTACTGACAGTGAGCCTGAACTAATATCAATGTGTTACCTAATCATTAGGAATTTCCAACAGATGCATGAGGAAGAAGCCATTCCCACCCCACCCACATCTCCTAAAATATCATGAACCCTCTCATTATTGATTCATTTAACAGGTATTTTGGAAGTATTTTTTTAATATGCTAGACACTGGCTAGGTAGGATCTGGAGATATAAGTAGAAGGAGCAAGGCAGAGATGATTCCCACCCTCAAGAATGGGCTTATTGTAGATTGTTAGCAAAAGTGGCTGCAATTGTTTCCTTCTTTATATCCACATTCCTTTAATATGTGATTGCAGCTCTTATCAGTAAGAGGTGGAGTTTATTTTCCTACTCCTTGAATCTAAGTTGACATGGTGACTTTATTTACCTCTAATAAGCATAGAAGTGACCATGCTGCTTCTGACCTTAGACCTCAGGAAGCTTTGCTCTCTTTTCTCTCTTGCTCAGAACCTGTGACCACAGTAAGAACAAACCTGGGATAACGGGCTAGAGGATGATAGTCCTCATGGGCCTTTCCATTCTTGCTGAGGCCATTGTAGATCAGCTAGCTGACAGCCCATCTGACAGGTGACCTCAAGGTGAGCCCAACCAAGAATGAAAGAATGATCCAGCCAAACTCAGTTGAAATGACGGATCTTAAAAAATTGCAAACTTCAAGTCACTACATTTTGCAGCAATTTGTCATACAGCAAAAGCTGACTGAGCAGCCTTTTACTGTGTAAGTATGACTCAAAGTTTATTTTGGGCACGGAATTTTCTCATATGGCTTATCAAATTACCTTGATAACTGCCAAATCGCCACTCCACTTTGTACTCTGTGGACATGGCTGCTGGAAAGTTGTCAGAATACAGACACCCTGGGAAGGTTTGATATTGGATCTCTGATCTGCAGAATATGAAGTTGACTAATGTACTTGAAATGTGACATATAGAGTATATTTCTAGAAGAAAATATGGATACACAGGCAGAACATAAACATCTACAACCAATACAAACTTCAAACAAGTAGCTGAAAAATTAAATGCAAATCCAATTAGCTTTGTTTCCTAACATGATGACTCATTATGTGAAACAGCAACAACCAAACACCAGTTGGTTTAGATACTGAATTTGTACAACTAATCAAACATGTCCTGTAGGCGTGGAAATAAAGTCTTCGATTTCTCACTCAAATCATTTGCTTATTTTGATGTATTGAATATTTAATACATTGAAAATTTGATATATTTGATGTATTGAAAACTATCACCAACAGCTTACATACTGTTCCAGTTGTCTGTGTGTAACTGTCTTAATTCTAATGATGACACATCAGTACAGATTAGCAAAAGGGATCTTTGGTTTATCTTAATTTTCAAATATGTCAGAATGTCTTTTCCTGGCAGCCTCTCTTCTGTGTCCGGCTCTCCCAGCTGGGCATTTTGGGACAGCAGCCAATTCCTGGGCTAATGTGTTTCCGCTGTTATCTGACACCGATGCTGCTTCATAGAGGCAGTGATGAAGATAAGTCCTAATTGGATGTATTTTTAAAGCAAACCTTTTAGTTACTTAGAACAGAACTCCTCCAATTAGCTTCTTTTCTCCTTTATCTGGCTGTGCAAGGGCAGATAATGTAACAATGCTGGATTTGGAAGGGAGTCAAGGGCAGTGTCAGGCAACTGAAGGACAACCATGCTTAACTCAACAGAAATGCTTCACCAGACGGTCTGGGAGCTGTGTTTCCATGACAACGAGGGAAGTGAAGGATGGTTGAGAGGTTAGGTGGGATGAGAGGCCCTAGTAGTGGTCCAGGGTGTACTATCAAACAGCCACACCCTTAAGAGCTTGACAGGAGGGGAAGGTACAGGTAGGTAAAGAGTCAATATTTCTAATGGCCATCATTTTGCTCCAATGAAAATATTTTACTCCATAGCAAAATATTTCACCCTTAGCTTAGGACTGAGAGTTTTAAATTGTATTCTTTAATATGTTATTTCTGGGTTGGAGAAAATCTATTTAAATCCCTACCTTTTAAAAGTTATGTTCAAGACTTTGATAGCCACTGAATAGAAGAGATGCTTAGTAGTAAAAAGAGCAGGTTTAGAGGTCTTGATGTGGAAAAAAACTAGAGAGAAGAAGCAGAATAGAAAGCCATTTCTTTCTGACATTTACTTCTGAAATGGAATTAGAAGTGAGACCTAATAAGTTAATAATTTCCCCTTGACTGGAAGTGGGTCTGCCATCATTACCTCATGCTCTCCAGGGGGTGCCAATTCCTGTGTTCATTTTAGCATTATTGAATATCAGGGATATGAGAATTAATGTCCCCTATGACAGATCCATCTGGACCATGTTACTTTAGTCCTTGGGTGAATTTGAAAGCATGAGCCTGGGCTGGACTGGGTGGCAGTAGCAGGGTTAGGAGGGGAGAGTGAGAGATGAGTTGTGGTTAAGAGACAGTAAGACTCAGCAAGATGGAGCAACTGTGATGGCCAAGGCCTCCCTCTGGCTCCTCATGGATCTGACTTCCTATTCATTTCTCCAGATCCATCTTTTCCATAGTCCTGCCCTGGACTTTAGGAACCTTATCCAATGTTCTGACTCAAACCTCTGCTTCATAGGAAGTTTGAATTTGAGTTCTGTGTTAAAAAAACAAAACAAAAAAATGATGCAGACTGTAGTTTTTGGATACTGGCATCATTATTTGAAATTTACTCACTCATAATCAGACCCTGAACATTCACCATAATACTATAAGCAAGGGATTGACAGCGGGGGGATACTGCCAGGGGAGTGGGAAGCACAACATCAATAAGGGTACCTGATCTCAAACCAGGTGAAATGGGGACCAAGGGAGGCCCAAATTTTGTTTGTATGATGACCACTGATCCTGAATTGTACCTCATATCTTTAAAATAAAATTTTAAAATGTAAAAAAAAAGAAAACAAGACAAATTCAGAATAAAGAACATTTTATAAACCAAAAAAGAGAGAAAATTTACCTACTTAAATTAATGTTAATAATCATGTCATATGTTTGATTGACATAATAGGTCAGATGTAAAATTTAGTCAACCAGTGACTTAACCAGGTAATATTAGTTTGGCGACAGCTTTTTCTCTTTCCTCCTATGAGTTCTCATGTGATTATAATATTGCATGTAAGTTTTGACTCTTCTGTGTAGGATCCCATTTATATTCCTCTGAGCATAGAAATATTTCTTTTAAAAACTAGTCATTCTTCATGATGCTACTATGATGGGTGTTAAAAATTATTTACTCTAAAAATTAGGAAATAATTTGATATTTATTGGATATTCACTTTAGAGTTCAGGCAGCAAAATTTGCAAACCAATAGCTTAACAAAAGTTAGGGATGACCATTTTAAAATCTTTTCTCCTTTGCTGTGATGCTGATTTGCCAAGAATATCTGGCACTCATGACCACAGTGGGCAAGGCATTGGTCCTTTCTCTTTAATCACACTATCAGAGTAGGACTGGCTTTTGAGATGGGAGAGAGATATTGGAGTGATAGCCATGAAATACACAACACTGCTGGGACAGATGAGAAGAATTCTAGATCAGGGTCACTCCCACAATATGTTAAAGTCATTAATTTTGCATGGGAGAGAAGGCTGTGAAGATAGTGATTTTTAATTTTACGTGTTTCTAGTTGGCATATCTTTATACCTATATAAATATGTAAAGTCAAATATAAACAGCACAGTTTATATAACAAAGCTCCTCTCTGATACTAGGACCACAATTTGTTCCCCTCTTTCCTCCATTCTTACGTTGAACCCCAATCTCCTTGTACTGATTTCCTTCTAATGGATTAAAATGAATTGACACAAAGCTCTATAATGTTTATGTCATCCCCAGTGGATACACCTAATTCTAGAAACTGCATACCTGATGGTTAGTCCTATCCACTGTATTGGCCGTGGAGGCGTGGTCTCTAGTGTTCTGACGAATTCGAGTGGAGTTTTGTTGCTCAATGGTGGATGAAGTTGGAATACAGAACTCTCTGAAGCATCGTTTGAAGTTTTCATCCAGAAATGCGTAAAGGACTGGGTTCAGGCAGCTGTTTGTGTAACCTAGAGCAATGCAGAAGTGCCAAGACACAGTCTGGAAAGTAGTTTCTGGGATTGTAACCAAGGCTTTAATGATGACATAAATGTGAATGGGAGTCCAGCAGACGATGAACACAGCCACAACCACCAGTACCATCCTGGTGATCCTTCGCAGGTTCCTGTCCTTTTCTTTGGAGCCAGAGAGCATGCGGACACTCTTGAGGCGTAAGATCATCAGTCCATAGCACACTGTAATGATGAGGACAGGCATGATGAAGGCAAAGATGAAAACACAGATCTTCAGAAGGTTTTCCCAGTACCAGGTTGGGTGAGAGAATGTTAGTGTACAATCTATGGAACCTAGAAAAAAAAGAATGTAAAGGGAAAACTAGCAGCAATATTTAATTAGGCCATCAGGTATTAATTTTGCCATTTTGTTTACTAATTTGTAGACCTGACTAAAGTTGAGCTAAGGCTATTACTATACAAGCCAGTAAGGAAAGATTTAAAGAAATTGTGGTGGAAGAAACTCAGCTCTCTTTTGATTTTCAAAGACAGTTACTTGCAATGTTTCTTTTTTCCTAAATTTCCCATTTTGTTGTTTACTTTGATCCCATTAGATTTTTATTCGTGAACAATTATGAACTTCTCAACATGAGTTAAAACCTTCATGGGGTCTATGTTGATATAAAAAATATAGTCATTGTCTCTAGGAGGCTTCAACTAATGGATGTTTTCACTCTGTTTTTTGATGGGTCATTCAGTCTAGAAAGATACATTTGTCTTGTAGTCAGCCGCTTGAAATTTTAAAACATGCCTCAATATAATGCTCTTTGGCTTTAAGTTCTAATTACTCTTGGAAGAGCTATGTTCTAGTTCACACACCACTTTGATTAAGTAAATAAAGAAAAATCAGAAACAAGTAAATTATTTTCTCTTTAAAATGTTTAGTGGGCCTAAAATTATAGGGGGACATTCTTGTTTCAAAATATTCAAGACATTTTGCTAGAAAGAATAATTAAAATGACCATTTAACTAAGGTATCAGACCACTTTGTCAAATCTACTTGGCTCATGACATCACCAACATATTGGGCTATGAACCCTCCATCCCTAAGGCCTGCAACATCACTTACCATGCCTGTATTTTGTTGTTGCCATGAACATTACTGGAAGACCAATGGCTGAAGAGAGGATCCAGTTGCAGACATTGACAATTTTGGCATTTCGGGGAGTACGGAAATCCAGGGCCTTGACAGGGTGGCAGACTGCAATGTAGCGATCAACACTCATGGTGCAGAGGGTGAATATGCTGGTGAACATATTATAATAATCTATAGAGATTACGATCTTGCAAAGGATTGTTCCAAACGGCCATGTTCCCATTAGGTAATTGACACTCTGGAAAGGCAGGGTGCTGGTAGCTAAGGCATCTGCCAGAGCAAGGTTGAAAATGTAGATGTTGGTGGCAGTCTTCATTTTGGTATACCTAAAAGGGAGATGAGGAAAGAAGAGTGACAGTCAGTAAAAGACCAATGTGAAATACAGATGAGCTTCCGATAATAACCTTGCATGAATTAGGAGAGAACATTTGAGTTAGACATACAACTCTTTTCCAGTACGAGGCTAGCTGTTTACAATCTTGTGCCTATGGGCTAAATATATAATTTCTCTGTCTACCAGTTTTCTTCTCTGTAGAATAGCAACAAGGTTGATTTGTTGAGGTTTTTATTTTTTTTTTAAATGTGTGGATCACTATGATAGGTGGAATAGACACAGGGAGAGCCCAATCAAGTAGTAGAGGCAGAGAACTGGATAATAATTCTAAGTAGGTAAGAGAAAATTTTAGATATATAAATATGTGAAAATCAATCAAATCCTATAATAGTACAAGTGTGTACATATACATACATATATGAACACACAGACTATGAAGGGGGCATAGAGATGAGGTATCTCACAAGGTAAAAAGGCCAAGGAAATAGAAAAAAGATACGGAAGGCATCTTGGAAGTGCAGATGCCCTAGTTTAATATTAAAATACGAGATAGAGGATGAGTTTGACAGTTGGTGGGAGTAGGTCATTCCAGGAAGAGAGAGAATAGAGAGAGCCCCAACAGAGTTGTAGAGTTGAGATGGCATGATGTGTGTGGCTGGCACATTTCACCAGGGAATGGCAATGGATCTTCCAGGGAAGAAAAAGAGAAGGCCAGTACACAGGAGGAAGGAGCAAGGTGTGTATGTCATGGTAAGGAGATTAGACTTTAACCAATCCATGATGAGGAACATGTGATTGTTTGCTTTGTTTTTATTTTTTAATAGATTCATTGAGGTATGATTGATGTACAATAAATGACTTGTAATTAAAGTCTATAATTTGATAAGTTTTGACGTATGTATACGTCTGTGAAACCATCACCATAATCAAGATCAAGGATTGGCAAACTGTGGCCTGTAGACCCAATTGGTCCATTGTTTGTTTTGTAAATAGTTTTATTAAATCACAGACACACTCATTTTTTTTTTATATTATTATTTTTTTATTGTGATATTGAGGGGTACATTTAAGGGACAAATATGTCTCATTCAGGCACTCTTGTTTGTAAGAAGTGTCCCCCCATCCCCAGACAGGTATTTACTGCCATTAATTGCTTCCCCTATCCCTCCCACCCCCTCTTTTTGATGGTGGAGGTTTTTGACTTGATATTAGTGGCTACTGACTAATCAGAATGAAGGGTAGTGAAGATTGTGGTGAATGTGGCTATTTCTTAAAATAAAATAACAATAAAGTTTTCCACATTGATTGACTCTTCCAAAAAATATTTCTCTGTAACATGCAATGCTTTTTTGTAGTATTTTACACACAACAGAACTTCTTTCAAATTTGGAGTCAATTTTGCAAACCCTACCACTGCTTCATCAACCAAGTTAATATAACGTCCTAAATCCTTTATTGTTGTTTCAACATTGTTCACAGCAACTTCATCAATAGATTCCATCTCAAGAAACTACTTTCTTTGCTCATCCATAAGAAGTAACTTCTCATTTCTTCAAGTCTTACCATGAGATTGCAGCAATCCAGAAATTAATGCAGCTAATTCTAGTTCTCTGATTCTAATTCTAGTTCTCTTGCTGTTTTCATCACATCTGCAGTTACTTTCTCCACTGAAGTCTTGAACTTCTCCAAGCCATCAATAAGATTTGGAATCAACTTATTCCAAGTTCCTGTTAATGTTGATATTTTTACTTCCTCTCAATAAAAACAAATGTACCTTAAAAAGTTTATTTTACAGATGTAGGGTACAATTCAGGGTTACATATACAAATGTTCATTATGCAGGTACCCTTGTTGATGAGGTGTGCCCCTCCCCGGCCATTTTCCACTGCTGCCAAATGTTCTTAATGCATAGAATGATGAACCCTTTCCAGAAGGTTTTAAAATTAATTTGCCCAGATTTATCAGAGGAAACTCTCTATGAAAGATATATCCTTACAAAATGTATTTCTTAAATATTAAGACTTAAAAGTCAAAGTGATTACTTGACCCATGGGCTACAGAATGGATGTTGCATTAGCAGGCATGGAAACTGTATTTACCTCCTTGTACACCTCCATCAGAGTTATTGGGTGACAAGGTGCATTTCAATGAAGAGTAATATTTTGAAAGCAATCTTCTTTTCTGAGAAGTAAGTCTCAAAAGTGGGCTTAGAATATTTGGTAAATCACACTGTAATGGATGTGCTATCATCCAGGTTTTGTTGTTCTACTTATAGAGCACAGGCAAAGTAGATTTAACATAATTCTTAAGGGTCCTAAAATTTTTGAAATGGCAAATTAACACTGGCTTCAACTTAAAGTTACTAGCTGCATTAGTTACTAGCAGGAGAGTCAACTTGTCCTTGGAGTTTTTGAAGGCAAGCATTGATTTCTTCTCTCTAGCTATGAAAATTTTAGATAGTATCTTCTTCCAGTAGAAGACTGCTTTGTCTACATTGAAAATCTACTGTTTAGTGTAAACATCTTAATCAGTGATCTTATCTAGATCTTCTGGTTAACTTTCTGCCACCTCCACATCAGCATTTGCAACTTCACCTTGTACTATCATATTATGAAGGTGACTTTTTTGCCTTAAACCTCATGAACCAAACTTTGTTAGTTTCCAACTTTTCTTCAGCAGCTTCTTTACCTCTCATAGCCTTCATAGAATTGATTTTTCTTTAACTTTTGATTTATGAACTATAATATCACTTGCCTAGACGTTACTTTTTATTTTGTGTATTTGGCATTTATCCTGCTTGGTATTCTCTGTACTTCTTGGATCTGTAGTTTGTTGTATAACTTTGGTTTGGGGAATTCTCAGTCATTATTGTTTCAAATATTGTTTTTCTTTTTTGTTTCCTTTAATATCAACATTAAGCATATGTTAAACCTTTTGTAGTTCTTCTCTAGTTCTTGGATATTTTGTAGTTTTTATTTCATTTTTTTCTCTTTGTATTTTCAATTTTGAAAGTTTCTAATGACGTATCCTCAAATTCAAAAATTTTCTTTTCAGCTGTGTCTAGTTTCCTGATAAGCTCATCAAAGGTACTCCTGAGTTCAGTTATGGTATTTTTTATCTCTAGCACTTCTTTTGGTTCTTTTTTAGAATTTCTGTCTTCTGCTTGCATCATCTATTTTTGCATGTTGTCTACTTTTTCCACTAAATCCCTTAGCACATAAGTAATAGTGGTTTTTGTTTGTCTGTTTTTTGTAATCCTTGATTTAACAATTTTAACATTTCTGCGATAGCTGACACTGGCAGGATTCTTATCATTTCACAATGCTATGATTAAGACTCAGTTTTTGATGGGCCTACATCTCTAGACTGTGAACTTTATCGTTTCTTCTCAGATTTTTGTTTTGTTTCTTTGTTTGTCCCTTAGGTAGAGCAGGATAGATGGAATGGGTTAGAGTTTTGTAGTTCCATTTTCCTGTGGAAGTCTACAGGGTTGTTCACATAATTTTATTTGGCATAACAATTATTTCTTCAAAAGCAATTTTTAAACATTTAGTGTGCATTCTTTAGCAGTTTTGATTTTTTTAAATGTTTTTATTTTATTTTATTCAATTTTAAATAATCATTCACTATAGTTGGACAGTTTTAAAATCTCAGTACAAGTGAAGACATTGTTCCACTAAGTCTTCAATTCTACATTGCTTTTGAGATATTCACTGCTCCTTACTTTTTACTTTCCAGGAGTTTTTTTTTTTCTGTAATTTTTTCTAATTAATTTCCATAGTGACAGAAAAATTACACTGTATCAAGGCTTAGAAATGTGTAAGACTTACATAAGTGCTTTATGGTCTATTTTGATAAATGTTTCACGTGCACTTGAAAAACATGTATATTCTGCAATAATTGAATGCCGAATTTTGATACACCAACTAAATCAATTCATCATTCCAATTATTGTAAATTTTTGCATTATCAGTCTTCTTTTTTTTGGTATGCTTGTCCTGTCAATTATTGAGATAGGTGTGTTACATTCTTCAGCTAAGATTTTGGATTGTCTATCATTTTTATTCTGTCACCTTTTGATTTTCAAGGGTTGTCAAAAAGTTATGGAAAATATGTCTTATGAAAAACTATGAATGGATTTCAAAAAATGTTTTGCACCAAAATAAACTCATACTAACTTAATATAGAACATCTGAACAGAATCTAGTTTGAGGCACTAAGAATGGTAAGACATCAGTTTTTTTAAAGGCTCCATTAGAGAAAAAAAATTCTTTTATAATTGATGCATGAACAAACATCAAATTAATGCTAAGTCTTGGGTGGAAGAATGATGAAATCATTGATGCTTTATGAAAAGTTTATGGAAACACTGTCCCAAAGAAATCAGCAGAGTCTTTGCTTTGAAGATGGCAGCCAAGCCAGTCAGACTATGTGTGTCCCGGTGTGAGTGAGTGAGTGTATGGAAATTTAGTGTATGTGCCCATGAGTGAGTGGGTGTATGAGTGACTGACTGAGTGAGGACTCAGGAGCAAGCACCCAGGGCTCTCGTGGTGCAGTGGTTGGTGCTGCAGCTGCTCAGCTAGGACCCTAGTGACTCCCGGGATGTAGAAGCTGAGTACCATTCTTTTTCCTTTTTTAAAAATAGACAAAACCCTCACTGGGAAGAAGATGCTGGGAGAGACTGACTAAGCAGGAACTTGTGAGCAAGCAGCCAGGACCCTCCTGGTGAAGCAGCTGGTGCTACAGCTGCTCTGCTTGGTCCCTAGTGCTTCCTGGGTAGCAGAAGTCGAGTGCCATTTTTTTTTTAAATGGACAAAAATTTTCCTGCCAAGAAGTGGGGAGGAGAGACTGCTGGCTCTAGGCTTTGCCTCACCACTGCAGTGCCTGGCTGAATTCTGGCAGCAAGGGCTGTGGAGGGTCCTCGAGACAGAGTCCCACTGGAGAAGATGAAAGAGGCACCCTACCATCATTTTGTAAACAGGGCAGGAAAGTGCTCTGACTTATTTTCCACGGAGCAAAAGACCCAATCTCTGTGACTGGTGGATCAACTACTCAGGGGCTGGTTGTGGCTCAGAGGGAATATCCTGAAAGCACAAACCCTTCAGAGGGACCTGACGGGTGCGGAGTCTCATGTGCCCCATCCCCTACCCAGATTCAGCCTCAGGACAAAGGATATGGCCAGAAAAGGACAAGAAAGAACTCCAAAGAGACCAGTGGTGAGTCCAGAGCTGACCCAACCCCCTCTGCCCCAACAATCCTTGGAAGGTCAGACCCACATGACTGGGTGCAATTGAGAGGGATGAACCCAGATGGAGCCTGGACCTCAGTCACAATAGAAGAACTCCATTCCAGGATAGGCCTTGCTGGGGTATCCTCTGCGAGTACATACCTGGGGAGGAGACAATCCCACACCTCCCCACCAGAGGGGATTCCCCGTGACCATATGAGAGTGGGAGGGGAGGACTGTAGCCCCACCCACCCCCATTGACCCTCCTCCTTCCTTGTTTTGGACACTGGGGAGAATGATAAAGAGGTGAAAGCTCTGCAAGAGATAGCAGAGAGGCAGACAAAAGGAACAATTACAGAACCTGCTACAAGAAGGCAGAGATTCTTTTTTTAATATTTAATTTTTTTAATTAAAAAAATTTTTTTTGCCTGATTGTTTGTTAGTTTTTCTATTTTTAAAATAATTTTCCTTTGTGCATAATTATGTGATCTGCATCCCCCCTTGTATTTCTTCTTTTCTTTCTCTTTCTTTTTTGTTTTCTGCTTATGTGAGTATGTGAATGACTGAGTGTTCATCTTTTAGTTTTTTTGGTTTTTTTTTTGTTGGTTTGTTTTTCTCTTTTGTTCTTCCCTTTTTAAAATCTAGGGTGTATGTGTGAATATATGTGAGGTTTCAATCTGAATTCCTGATTTTTCTTTGTTTTGTTGTTCTTGCTCTTGTTGTTTTTATTTTTTTATTTTTTCAGTCTCTCTTTTTCTTCTCCATTCATTTTGTGCTAAGCTTGTGTGTGTGTGTGTGTGTGTGTGTGTGTGTGTGTGTTTAGCTTTCCTAGTTTTTTTGTGGTTTGTTTCACTTTGATGTTATTCTAGCTTGTTTTGGGGTGTGTTTGTGTGACTGTGTGTGTATGTATGTCCCACTGTTTTTTGATTTGGTTTCTGATTTCATTGTTCTATTTTTTTTTATTTTTAAAAAAATTTTGTCTATCTTATCATTCTGTTTTTCTCTGTTCTCCTCCTTCTTGCTACTGTATCCTGGACTTGGGGCATAAAAACACATACTCATTGCATTGTCATATGGAGTGGTGGTGGTGAGTGGTCTCAGGGAACACATACCACAATTAGTGAACATTGTGAATTGCAAGTAGTTTCTGAATCCTAGTTCCCCATCTTCTACCTTATTCGACTTTCAAAACAAGAGACAGCAAAGTTTCCCACCCACAGTCCTGTTTCAAAATAGAACAAATCCAGAGCCCAGATTAAGGAAAGAATGGAGGGCTGATCAAACATCAGAAGTGAAAGCCTCTCCCACTTTCACTGAATAGTGGAACTAAAGAGAAAAGCAAGAGAGCTGTCACAAATGAGGAAAAACCAATGGAAGACCACAGGTAATTCCAAGGTAACAAAGAGAAAACTCCTGAAAAATCAGACCTTGGAGCCCAAACAATGGAAGTTATCAATGACTGGCACCAGGATACAACAGGGTTAGGGGAATGGATGGAAAGTGACTGCGTCTAAAGAAAGACAAGCTACAACACTGAAAGTATTTGTAACAGAGATTTTGGCCATAAAAATTTCATCCAGGAAATAAATAACAAGATGACAAGCATGGAAAGCAGAATTAATCTAGCTGAAGAAAGAATCTCAGAACTTGAAGACCAGAACATGGAATTAACCTGTTCTGTAAAAAAACATAGAAAGAAGACTCAGAAAGAAAGAGCAAAGTCTACAAGAGATGTGCGATTACATCAAGAGATGAATCTATGCCTGATTGGTATCCCAGAAGAAGAAAGGAAAATGAAGAGCACCTTGGAGCAAGTATTCTAGGAGGTAATCCAAGAAAACTTTCCCCATCTCACCAGAGATGTGATCAGCCAAACACAAGAGATACAGAGAGCCCCCATAAGACATCAATGAGAAGACCAACCCCTAAATACATAGTAATCACCTACACAAAGTAGGCACAAAAGAAAAAAATCCTAAATGCAGCAAGAGTGAAAGATCAGACTACTGACCAGGGAAAACCAATCAGAATAGCAGCAGACCTATCGGCAGAAACACTACAAGCAATAAGGAACTGGAGTCCAATATTCAAAGTCCTCAAAGATAAACAGTTTCAACCAAGAATTTCCTACCTAGCCAAGCTCAGCTTCATCAGTGATGGAGAATTAAAATCCTTCCCAGACATCCAATCCCTAAGAGATTATGCAGCTTCCAGATTCACTCTACAGGAGACACTTTAAAAAGTATTAAGCACAGAATAAAGAAAAAAAAAGAATGACCACACACTTCCCAAGAGAACAGCAGAGCACAGAATCAACAGAGAATACATTGCAATGACAAACTTGAAAATACACACATAGCCAAAAGAAAACCCCAAAGCCAAAAGAAAACAAGCAAACAAATAAACAAAAACTTTATAAGAACCTCATAACTTGGATAAACAATCACATTTCAGTAATCAGCTTGAATGTGAATGGTCTAAATGCACCACTGAAAAGACACAGAATCGCAAACTAGATAAGAAACCATGACCAAATTATTTACTGCATCTAGGAAATTCATCTCACCACAAGAGACGCACACAGACTCAAAGTTAAAGAATGGAAAGCGAGTTTCCAAGCAAATGGATTACAAAGAAATTTCAACAAGAAATATCCATCCTAAACATATATGCACCAAACACAAGAGCATCAGCATTTATAAAGCAACTACTAAGTAAACTGAGAAAAGATATTGACTCTAACACTATTACAGCAGGGGACTTGAATACCCCACTAATAGCCCTAGATAGATCATCAAGGCAAAAAATCAACAAGGAGATCTAGAACCTAAACTTGACACTTGACCAAATGGACTTAATTGATACCTACAGATTATTCCACCCAACAACCACAGAATATACATTCTACTCATCACTACATGGAATGTACTCCAAGATTGATCACATCCTTGGCCATAAATCAAGCATAAACAAATTCCATAAGGTCAAAATATTGCCATGCACCTTCTCAGACCACAGTGGATAACAATAAATATCAAAACCAACAAAATTTCCCCAAAGCCCACAAAGACATGGACACTAAATAGCATGATGCTGAACAACTACTGGGTCAACACTGAAATCAAAGCAGAAATTAAAAGATTCCTGGAAACAAATGAAAATAAGGAAACATCTTACCAAAGCCTCTGGGATGCCATAAAATCTGTTCAAAGATGGAAATTTATATCTCTATGAGCACACATCAAGAAAATGGAAAAATCATAAATTAAGAGCCTAACAAATCACCTAAGGGAGCTAGA
>CAUYQG010238165.1:0-12707 GCA_963574415.1 Tarsius wallacei | reverse complement strand
AACATCTGGTGGGTGGGGGACGCCCCTCATGCACCTGGCATTGTGTTCACATGAAAGACATGTGAGAATGACTTTGTAGAATTTGGGATAAAAGCCCACTGGAACCTTCAATAAACGGCTTCTGCTCAAATCTGAACAGTTGTCCAAGTCTGTCTGTCTGTCTCTCTGTCTCTCTCTCTGTCTCTCTCTCTCCCTCTCTCTCTCTCTCCCTCTCTCCTGAGTCAGCCCACCCCTCTGCCTTCAGATGCTGAGCAGGCAGTGGCCACAGCCACCATCTCTGACACTTGCCTGAAGACAGAACGCGAGTTGCTGGATTCAAGCTTCCTCTTTTATGGATTCAAATTCACTCATCCCATCACCAGCACTGGACGTCCTCACCCTTGCCCTTGGGGCATCCTGCAAAGCCTTCCCTGACAGGTTGCCCAGCACTGGACTCCCCATATCTATTTCCAGGGCACTCATGGCTTTATTCTGTGCCTGTAGGAAAGACTCAACCCCCACTTTTCTCTACATGCCTTCCTCTTGGGGTGGAGTGTCCCCGAGGGCAGGGCAGAGTTTACCCAGCATGCAGCAGGTGCTCAGTACGTGTCTGCTAGCAAGTGGAGTGGCCACCATGTATGTCACAAGGGGAGGCCAGTGCAGTGCAGGGCAGGGCAATGAGGAGGGGGGCTGACATGCATCACGCAGGCTCCAGGTAAGGAAAGAGCCACCTAAAAGAATCGAGGCCCAAGACTGAGAACACAGCACAGACAACCTCTGAGATAGAGCAGGAGTCCCCTGGAAAGAAGGGACAATGGAAGGTGGGGGCAGGGAGAGACCAGGCGAGGGGTGGCAGACCACCGCAACCTCCTTGGAGGGCAGGGAGCAAGGGGCAGCCGGCAGGGAGTGCGTGCTGGCTACAGGGGGAGTACCCGAGAGCCATTCACCAGTCCTGCCCCAAAGGATGCTGCACTCCTTTTGCTTTGCATCCCCACTAAGGGCCCTTCGCGGGAAGAGTACGTCCCTTTGCCACAAGGGAAAAAAGCACTCGCTCTGCTGGCAGCACCAAGGACACACCTGTCAGCCTCCAGTCCGCCTTGGCTGAAGAGCGGACAGAACACCCAAGCTGAGGAGACACATCTACGGCTGCTTGAGCCGCCACCAGTGGCCTGGCACGTCAACACACGTGCCCTGCCTCCAGCCCATGCACAGACAGGCTCCCCCTAACTGTCCCCATCAGGGTTCCCTGAGGGCCGCCTACAACTCTGGAGCACGAGTCCTGCCCACCTCCCCACACGCGCACCCTGGGCACTGGCATATCTTACCTCGTAACCAGCCCCTCTGTCCACCGTGCCCACTCAGATCCCTCCTGCAGCCAGAAAGGGACAGTGATAGCTAAGGGGAAACACCTGAGAACTTTTCCAAAGACAGAAGAGAACGATTTCTCCTTTCTAAAAGCCTTCATCAACCAGCCTTGGCTCACAAGCACTCGAGTGGCAGACGCTCTCTCAACAACCCTCTCAGCCTCACTCATTCAATAAACAATTTCTGAGGGCCTCCACTACACTGAGCATCACACACACGCGCACACACGCACAGACCCACACACACAGTCTATTACACTCAAAAGTCTCCAGTCTCTTCTCAGGCTAATGGCACACACACCCGTATTGCCCAGCCCTCCTTGTCCTCCTGTCTTTATCGGGCTGCACATATCCTGTTGACAGACGCTTGTCATGCCCCAAGTGTGCCTGCCTCATCCTTACTTCAGCTGTCCCTGAGGTCAGCTCCATATCAAGCCCCAGGCCCTGCAAAGCTGCAACTGCACGTACCAGAGTCATCTCTGAAAAGCATAAATGGGCAGGGTATGGTGGCACACGCATGTAATCCCAGCACTTTGGGAGGCGAGAGGACTGCCTGAGCTCAGGGGTTCGAGACCAGTCAGGGCAACTTGGCGAGACCTCGTCTCTACAGTAAATCAAAAATTTAGCCGCACATGGTGGCACACGCCTGTAGTTCTAGTTACTTGGAAAGCTGAGGCAGAAGGATCATCTGAGCCCAGCAGCTCGAGGCTGTGGTGACCGTGAGCATGTCACGGCACTCCAGCCTGGGCGACAGAGTGAGACTCTGACTCAAGAAAAAGAGAAAAAGAAAGGCACCAATGGATCACACCAGCCCTGCCCCCAATCTCTTCAATGACTTGCACCTGTCTGTGCGGCATGTGGCCTGTTGCACAGGCTGCTGCCTCTGCCCGTAAGCGCTCCCTGAGAGAGGAGACATGAGGGTTAAGGGAGAGCATGAACCAAGGGGCTCAGCCTGGCCACACACTCAGCCCCCACCACGGGCAGGTCTCCACTGTGGACTGCATGGCTGGAGAGCAGAGAGTGCCTGCCTCACCTCAACTCTCTTCAGCTGAGCCAGTGCTCTGCGCCACCAAGGCAGAGAGGTTTGAGAGGAGAGACACAGTTGACATGAACGGTGAGCTCCCCAGGAAGTGCTGACCTTACCAGGATCTACCCACAAAGGCTACCCAGCGTCACTTGAAATATCACGCTGCAGCGGTATCGGAAGTACACTCAGGCTGTCAAAAGTAAGCCACACCCCGCTTCAGGGAAAAGACCGATTCCAACAGCCTGAGAGAAGAACAACATTCATGCAGGGAAAAGGAGCCAATGCTCCACTGTGGCGCTTATCCAGTGACTTGCAAAGCGATGAAGAAAAGAGAGGGGACACCAATGACAAAGAGATGTTAAAAATAATGGCGCATCATTTCTCCCTTCCCACTCTTCTGTGAAGCCAGAAGCTCACAGGTGCACTGTGGGGGGCCAGACCACAAGTGCACAGTGTCGTCAGGGTAAGACCAGCGGCTGACACATTTACCTGGGACAAGATGGACCTTCAGGATCCCGGTCCCCAACAAGAAGGGTCATACAGGCACCGACTCGACCTTTCTCTCAGCCTCCTCCACCCTCTAAGTTTCACAGGCTTGTCCAGTGCACCCAATAAAGCAGGAAGTAGACATGACTGACATCTGCAAAGGGCACCCAGGACTGAGGGCTGAGGACTGAGCATGAGTGGAGAAGACAGCAAGCCTCCTGGAGATCCCCACACCCCTCACCTGTGCTGTCCAATACGGAAGCCACTGGCCACCTGTCCTGTATGTCAACTATCATATTGAAGTGATGTGTTGGCTGACATCAAATATATCATTTTTAAAATGATGGTCAGGCTCAGTGGCTCAGCCTGTAATCTCAGCACTTTGGGAGGCTGAGGCAAGTGGATTGCCTGAGCCTGTGGGTTCAAGACCAGCTCAAGCAACTTGGCGAGATCTCGTCTCTACAACAAATCAAAAATTAGCCGGGCGTGGTAGTGTTCACCTGTAGTTCCGGCTACTTGGAAGGCTGAGGCGGAAGGATCGCCGGAGCCCAGCAGGTTGACACTGGGGTGGCCGTGAGCATGCCATTGCACTCCAGCCTGGGTGACAGAGTGAGACTTCAACTCGAAAAAATTAGATAAATAAAATAAAATGTCATATAAAGTCTGAAAACAACCCAAAAGTTCACAGCAATCCTATGCAGCTCTAAGAATGAAAAGGAGCAATTTTTGGAAAGACTGAACTCTTGTCGAAGGACAAAGCAAGGCTCTTAACAGCACGAGGCAGGCCGGTCACACACACGTCAGCACTCGCTTACGCAGGCACAGACTCGCCCCGGAAAATATCACATCAGTAATAGTCACTGTTTCTGCAACAGGTTACTGGGGAGCAAAAGGCCCAGGAGAGAAAGGCGACTTTTCACCATATATGCTCAGGTGCTCTTTCAGTTTTGAACCATGCAAATGTATCACCTATGGGAAAAAGCTCATAAGAAATTTAAAAAAAAAAACCACTGCAAAACCAGGCATTTCTGCCATTAGAAAATGAAATGCTGTGTACCACTCCCACCCCCATCCTTCAAATCAGTAAGATTTCATTACACCCCAAAAATGTACAGGATTTTTCTGCACACCTAGCAACACAACGTGGCGAGTTTAGGCAGTTCTATTGTGTTAGGTGAAAAGTCTCCAAACAAGCAAAAGGCTAAAGAGAAAATGCATTGTTTAGTGATGCACAACCGGTACAAGAAATAATGCCTTTGTAAGAGAGACATGGAAGTATGTTTATTCAGCTGCTGAAGTACAGTCACTGTGCGTATTATGCCTCCAAAACGGATGCTGAGAGGATCACAGAGAAGGGGCTGTGTGCAGAATAGCATCCTGTCACCTGCCCCCACGTGGCTGCCACTCACTCCACAGCTCTGCACTAAGTAAGCCCCTGCCACACTGTGCCTCCTGGAGACCAGGCCCCAGCTGGAAGCCGTGGCAGCTTGCTGGGAGCTGGACCACAGCCTTCACACTAAGCCTGCAGGAAGGTCCAGCAGAGACCAAAGGAAGGTATCCAGCAGAGCAGAACTACGTTGGCCTGAGGGCTTCAAAGAGGCAGGCGGAGCTGGATCCATGCCGTCTCCACCCCTTGGGAGCCATCCCCTCCAAGTCTCCTTTCCATCTCCCAGGATTCGGTATAATAAATGAGGCGAGGAAAGCACCCGGCACCTGCTGGGGGGCCTGGGACCCAGCACATCCCCTTCCACACACACTTCAGTGAGCACCAGTATTTCTGAGGCCTAGACTACAAAACAAACAGGTGAGTGAATAAGACTGTCCGCCCTCAAGAAGCCCACCAACAAACTGGCCGCCTGAGATGGGGGATGCCTCGAGCCAAAAGGAGTCCAGCCTTGGGGGCTGAGAGAAAGGGAAAGGCTTAAGGTTGAGAACGTTCCGGGAAGAGCATTAACAGTATCTAGGTGTGTACGGGCGTGGGTGGGCGTGAGGGGGTTATAGTGGGGATCACCTGTATCACTTCATCCCATCACCCACCTCCTAAAGCCACTGAAGCCAGGATGCTCAAGGGACACAACCTCCTCAGACCCAGCCACGGATATGAAGCAGGTAAAGCTGCTGGAGAGCTGGCTGAAAGCACAACTGCAGACTCAGGCTCTACCTGCAAGGCCATGCTGGGGGTCGGCCGCCTAGACCAGCCTCACCTCTGACCTGCACCGGCCACTGTGCCCGGCTACTGAGTGGGACACAGAGCACAGTGAGCAGTGTCTGTCTCTGAGGAGCTCAGAGCCTGGGAGCAGGACAGGCCTGGCCCATGCTGAAGGGCTGGCATTACACTTCCAAGGCAGCAAAATGGGCTTAACATCCTCAAGAGGGTTGGGATATCCCAACAGGAGGACAATAAAACCAGCCCATAAAAACACCCAGCACCCCCGACTTTCTATGACCAAACCTAAAAGACCCATTTTCTTCCCAGGAATGCAGCAAGAACTGCCCCCAACACGAGTCCAGATTCCTCTCCCTGTGATGCCAGAGGAGATGCCAGAGGCAAAAGCAAGATGTGATGAGCCCTGAGCCTCACAAAGGAGAGGAATCACACCCGCCCGCAGCTTCAGGAACACGGAAACAGAAGACTTTGCCCCAGCAAGGAGACTAAATACTGTGCCGTAAGTTTCACTTCTGTTTGTTCAAGTATTTGCTGACCTGAATATGTACTGTTTGTTCAAATACATATCAACTCTAAGTTAAGTACTGCTCTAGGCATAGTCTTACCATGGTATTTGCTGTCAACACCTCCCGCTGCTCCAGTATGAGACTGGGGGTGGTATTCCAAGGAAAAAGGCCTAGAAGTCAGGTGAGTTACAAGGTCCTCCAGCTGGGACTCAAACTCAGGCCCTTGCGGGGCCTCCCAGTCAAGTCTCAGGGGGCAAATGGAGAACAAGTTCCCCTGCTTCCCTCCCCATGCAAATGAAGAGTGGCTGCCCACTGCCCTCCAGAGGGGCATTTGGCAAGCGGTGTGGCAAGCATGTGCCTGTCCCCCTCCCAGCTGTGGGAAGTGAGGATGAACATGACAAATGGTCAAACAGCAAAGACCGCCAAGAGGCCAAAAGCACTCGCGTGCTGTCCCCTCCCGCCCCCCGTGGCCACCCTTGTTCCTCATCACCTGCCTCCCGCAAATCAAGGGGTGAGGCAGAACTGCGGCTTCCTGCCGAAAAGGCCCCAAGCCTGAGCCCAGCCACCTACCCCAGCATTCCCAGGCAGCTCAAGCACCTGTCTGCATCAAGAAAGCTCAAGGTGGGAGAATTCCTCAAGCCACCTGGTTGGGAAGAGAAGCACAGGCCGTCACATGGAGGCCAGGTCTACAACAGCTCTGTCCCTCCACAGAGTAGCAGCCCCGGGCAACCACCATCCCTGGGCCTCATGCTTCTCATCTGCAAATGGGGTAACACCAACTTCACAGGGCCATGGCGGGACTAAGTGGGATCAGGCGGGCAAGCCATCCCACACACTCTGGGCACACAATGGCAGCTCCGTGTGAGTGAGCGTGCAGGGGCCGTCAGCAAAGATGGCACATCTGCAGCCTGTGTGTTCTGCCTACAGTGTCTCAGTGTGGCTTACACATTTTCAAAAATCAAGAAGTCACAGAAAAAACTGAGTTTCTCAAAGAAATCAAGGATGACACAAACAAATGGAAAAATATTCCAAGCTCATGGATCGGACGAATCAACATTGTTAAGATGTCAGATCCTATCTAAGGCAAACTACAGATTTAACGCAATACCCATTAAATTACCAGCAGCATTCTTCTCAGACCTGGAAACGACGGACGACGATACAGGAACTCATATGGAAACATAAATAACCATGGATTGCCAAAACAATCCTCAGCAAAAACAAAAACAAAAACAAAGTGGGAGGCATCACGCTCCCAGACTTTAAGCTTTATTATAAAGCTGCAATAATCTCAACTGCCTGTTATTGGTGCAAGAACAGGCATATAGACCAATGGAACAGGACAGAGATTCCGGAAGCAAAACCTCAATTTCTCAACCAACTCATCTTCCACAAAGCCTCCACCATCAACCACTGGAGAGAAGAGAACCTATTCAGTAAATGGTGCTGGGAAAACTGGCTGACCACATGCAGAAGATTAAAACAAGACCCCTACCTATCACCATACACAAAAATCAACTCTGAATGGATCAAAGGCCTAAACGTAAAACCTCAAACTGTAAGAACCTTAGAAAATGCAGGAGACACCCTTATGGAAATTGGAAGTGGCAACCAATTCCTGATCAAGACCCCAAGTGTCCATGCCATAAGAGATAAGATAGACAAGTGGGACCTCATCAAACTGACAAGCTTCTGAAAAGCCAAAGAAACCATTCAGAGAGTGGGGAGAAACAGCCCACAGACTGCGAAAAAATATTTGCCAACTCTATGTCTGACAAAGGCCTAACATCTAGAATCTACAAGGAACTCAAATGTGCCAAAAAGAAAAAAACAAACAGCCCCATTACAAAGTGGGCAAAAGATAGGAATAGACACTTCTCAAAAAAAGACATACAAGCAGCCAACAGATACATGAAAAAATGCTCAGCCTCACTAGTCATAAAAGAAATGCAAATTAAAATTACACTGAGATACCACCTAACTCCAGTCAGGATGGCCATCATCAACAACTCAAAAAACAACAGATGCTGGAGAGGACACAGGGAAAAGGGAACACTTGTACACTGTTGGTGGGAGTGTAAACTAGTACAGCCTCTGCAGAAAACAGTGACAATTCCTAAAAGATCTAAAAATCAACCTTCCATACAACCCCGCAATCCCCCTACTGGGAATATACTTGGAGGAACCCAAATCACTCTATGAAAAAGATACCTGCACACACGTTTATTGCAGCACTATTCACAATAGCAAAAACATGTAACCAACCATGCTGCCCATCCAAAGAGGACTGGATTTAAAAAATGCACATATACACAATGAAAAATTATGCAGCTATAAAGAAGGACAAGATTATGAACTGTCACAATATTATAAGAAAAGGATTGGCAGTTGTGGGAAATCGCCCAGGGCAGGGGGGCAGGGCGGGGCGGGACTGGCAGTCGTGGGAAACGGCCAGGGGAGTAGGGGCACACCTCATCAGCAAGGGTCCCTTCATAGTAAACATCTGTATACCTAACCCTGAATTGTACCCCGCATCTTTAAAATAAATAATCTTTCAAACTATTAAAAAAAAAGAAGTCACAGAAAAACCTGAGTTTCTAGCTTCTCTCGACACGTCAGAAGATCTGGTCACACAGCCCACACTCCTGCATGACAGCAAGCAGGGCTGGAGCAGCAGCCTTCGGCTGGGATGCTCTGACCTGTACAGCCCCCTCCCTCACACTCTCCTACCTCTGCTACTGTGGCACTTCATCATCTGTCTGCAGGGGCAGATCCAGGTTTTAGGGGACCCTGAAGTTTATATGGGAATCCGCTTTAAGAAAAAAATTACAGCCGGGCTCGGAATTTTTTTTTTTTTTAACGGGTTCAGCCTGTAATCCCACACCTTGGGAGGCTGAAGGGAGTGGATTGCCTGAGCCCGCGGGTTTGAGACCCGCCTGGGCAACTTGGCGAGACCTCACCTCTACAATAAATCAAAAAAATTAGCCGGGTGTGGTAGCGCGCGCCTGTAGTTCCAGCTACTCGGAAGGCTGAGGCGGAAGGATCGCCGGAGCCCAGCAGGTCGAGGCTGCGGTGGCCAGGAGCGGCCACTGCACTCCATTCTGGGTGACAGAGTGAGACTCCAACTCACAAAAAAAAAAAAGAAAAAAATTATGAACACAAAGTTAGGTACGAGTCAGGGGTCATGAAGGATAAGCATCATTAACATTGTCCCAAACCCAACCCTGTCTTTTTGGCATGCGAGACCCAGGGCCTGTCAGCAGCCATTGCTCCATGTTTCCAGGTAAGGAAACTCCAGTAAGGACTGAAATCCAAAGTTCTACCTCTCTTTTCTTAAACAATAGACTGTGTAGCCCAAGGAAGGGGATCTTCTTTCTTCTTAGGTATTGTGGGGAGGGTTGCTACTTTTGGGAAGTTAACGAAATCAGAAGATGGTGATTTCAGGAGCAATCTGAAATGCTGCAGACAGCAGAATGAATACTATGCAGGGCTGGCTCTGGGCTCCTGCTGCTAGTGGTTTTCAAAGCACTTGTCCGAAAGCAGGCACTCACAAATAATGCCCTGAGCAATATCATCTTGTTATTCGATTTGTTTCCTTCACCAGAATGTAAAGTTCATAAGGGTGGATACTCTCTTCTATTCACTGCTCTGTCTCCAGCACCTAGAAACCTAGGGTGCCTGTCTCAAGTTCCTGACACAGAGTAAAGCACTCAAGTTTATCAAATGAAATCCAAGGAATTTTTATTAAAATGACAAGAATGATAACACTGCTGCACATAAAACAGAGGAAGCTAGGACCCAGAAGGGCTGGCGAGACCAGCCCGGAGACATTCAGCTGACCAACACAAAACTGAGCCTTGAACTTCAGTGTCCGAGGCTGCTCCTGTCCCTGAAGGCAGAGGACAGCTGGAGTGGCAAGACGCAACTCCCTGACCGGTAGAGCAGGTTCCACAAGCCACTGACACTCGACAGGGCTTTCTCGGGGCTTCTCAGAATCTTAAAAATAAACCTCAAAGTACTCCTCCCTCAAGATGCCATACATTTGAACTCCTGTTTGCAATTCAGTAACCACTTAAGGCTTCTTGCTCTTTCCCTCCTTTGTCTCATTAACAGAAACTGTTAGCAATTTCTAATTCCAAGGAAATCAAAAACAAGCTGCACCCTGAGCAGTCTACGCCCACAGGAACTCCCAGGCCCAGAAGGGTATCTTCACCGGTTTCCGGATCATGCTTATCTGCCAGGGATCGCCTATCGGGTGCCTAGTACTGCACCAGGCACTTTACGGACATCTTATGTCCTCCTCCCTCAGCCCTACAAGAAAGGTATTACAGCCATCATTATACAGACAGGAAACTGAGGCTGGAAAGGTTAAGAAATCTCTTCCTGGCCGGGCACAGTGGCTCACACCTGTAATCTCAGCACTTTGGGAGGCCAAGGCAGGAGAACTGCTTGAGCCCAGGACGACATCAAGACCAGCCTGAGCAACATAGTGAAACCTCATCTCTACAAAAAAATCAAAAAATTAGCCAGGTAGAGTGGTGCTTGCTTGTAGTCCCAGCTACTTGAGGGGCTGAGGCAGAAGGATCACCAGAGCCCAGGAGGCTGAGGCTGCGGTGAGCAGCGATCATGCCATTGTACTCCAGACTGGGCAACAGAGTGAGACTCCAACTCAAGAAATGAAAGAAAAGAGAAATGTCATCCTGAAAGGTCGTATAACCTTGGCATTCACCTGGGGTAGAGAAGGCAAACTTTTTAATGATTCCTCTAAATTCCATTTCCTAGGCATATTTTCTGGATCTCCACTCCCCAGAAATTGGCATGTACCATCGCCACATATATTTACACTGGGCCTCTGACTCCTTTGAAAGTGCAAGGGGAAAAGGCCAGCCCACTTCAACTATCACAGAGACATGAAAAACAACGTGGCATTTTTCGAAGTAAGACTCCTATGGATAAAACCCTGCCTACTCCATGACAAGTATGACATAAGAAGGAAAGTGAAGTGTTATTATTGTGATCATTGTGCTAAAAATCCCTAGTTCCACACACAATTAAAAGTACCAAGAGCCAGAAATACTTGGAGCCTCTCCTCTTTCACAAAATGCTATCCAAGCAGCATCTGATGCTAAAAAGTTAATCTCTAAAAACAGAATAATTGAGTCCAAGTCATGAAGTGGACATTACATACCCATGTATGCAGATACTGGTCCAGAGAGCTCCTAGAATTCAGTAAACCCTGGCTGGATAGGCAAGATCACATCCATTTTAAACTGAGGGATTCCCAAGGAAACAGCCGGTCCAACCAAGAAGGAGGTTACAGTTAAATCATATCAGAATATACATACATGGAAAGGTTAAGTCTCCAGTTACGAAAGCAAGAAAGGCAAGACAGCACCCACAAACCTGTCCATGAACAGGAGCGCAGGGGAGACGGCCATCGCATCTACTGTGTCTGACTACACAGCTCTGAAGGGCCGACCGCAGAAGCAGGGACTGTCCCAGTGCCACATTCCTGGCAAGCCGGAGCCACGGTCTTAGGAACCACCATGGGTGAGCGTCTGAGCCCTACTCCTTGTGTCTGGAGCGGGTCGGCTGGAAAGGCGGGGGCGGGCAGGGCTAGCTCCTCGCCCGTCACCAGGAGGGAGGGGTGCGGGCAAAGTCTGGGAAGCCAAGCCTGCGTGACTGGGTTCCTGGGACACAGCTCCGCCCCCACCACATGTTGTGACAGGACAGGCTCACTAGTCACCAAACCCACGGGCACCTCTGACACACAGCTGGGCAGCGCTGCCTTCTGGACAAAGCGCCGTCCACACAATGCTTCTGAGCATCTGCTGGGTGCCAGACAGGCACTGGACCTTGTGAAGCAGCGATGAGATCTGCAGGTGGGTCACAAACACGCACACGTGAATCCCTACGCAAAGACCTACACTCGCTCAAGGATTCTCCCTCGTTCACAACTTCAAATACTGTTAAAAAAATAAAAGCAGATCTAACTCACAACCCCAAGCTCAACAAAACTGAATCTATTCCAAACCCACAAGCAGGTACTACAGGCTGGTTCCCCTCGGAGACAACATCATTCAATCGTGCCAGCAATTAGTCCCTGGGAAAATAATCTTCCTCCACACGTCCTAGTCAGGGTCTTCTTTCTAACTGTCGGCTCCATTGTCCCTTTTTCTTTTTTTTTGAATTGGAGCCTCCCTCTGTCACCCAGGCTGGAGTGCAGTGGCATGCTCACGGCCACCACAGCCTCGATCTGCTGGGCTCCGGCGATTCTTCCGCCTCAGCCTTCCAAGTAGGTGGAACCACAGGCATGTACCACCACACCTGGCTAATTTTCTTTTTATTTAGAGACGAGGTCTCACCATGTTGCCCAGGCTGGTCTCAAACCTCTGATCTCAGACAATCCTCTTGCCTCTGACTCCCAAAGTGCTGGGATTACATGTGTGTGCCACTGTGCCCGGCTTCCATTGTCCCTTAAAAAAGAAAACATCTGTGTGACTATATGTTTGCAACCAAACCAAAAAATCTGCTGAAAGCACAGTGGTGAGGAGCAGAGAGGGGAATTTTACCATTACTTAATAAATCTCTGCACTGTTAAAAAAAAAAATCAAGCAAGCACATGTTACTTTTGCAATTAAAAAAAAAAAGACAGTCAAGTAAGGAAGTCGGCCTGGCACAGGAGTGGTCTTAAGCATCAGTTCATGCCAGGTCCCAGGGACTGTAGTGGACAAACCCAGCAAAACCCCTGCCCCAGGGCAGCCAGCACTCAAGGAATTCAGAAGGAGACAACTAACTAACTAAACTCTGAACCTACGGTTCTCAAAGTGGGGGGTCTGGACCAGCAGCAGTATCACCTGGAAACTGGCTGGAAATACAGATTCTTGACCGGGCTCGGTGGCTCAGTTTGTCATCCCAGCACTTTGGGAGGCCGAGGTGAGTGGATTGCCTAAGCCCGCGGGTTTGAGACCCACCTGGGCAACTTGGCGAGACCTCATCTCTACAATAAATCAAAAATTAGCTGGGCGTGGTAGCGCGCGCCTGTGGTTCCAGCTACTCGGAAGGCTGAGGCGGGAGGATCGCCGGAGCCCAGCAGGTCGAGGCTGCGGTGGCCGGGAGCGGCCACTGCACTCCAGTCTGGGCGACGGAGTGAGACGCCAACTAAAAAAAAAAAAAAA
>CAUYQG010238161.1:0-12483 GCA_963574415.1 Tarsius wallacei | reverse complement strand
TTTTTTTTTTTTTGAGTTGGAGTCTCACTCTGTCGCCCAGACTGGAGTGCAGTGGCCGCTCCCGGCCACCGCAGCCTCGACCTGCTGGACTCTGGCGATCCTTCCGCCTCAGCCTTCCAAGTAGCTGGAACTACAGGCGCGCGCTACCACGCCCGGCTAGCTTATACTTTTTGTCTGCCTGTTTTTTATATTTTAATACCGTGAAAATATTTATTTTTAAAAATGTTAACTTTAGGGTGTATATGTATAGGTTAATTGCACAGGTACATTGCATGAGGTGAGGTTTGGGCTTATATTGAACCCATCACTCAAAAAATGAGCATGGTACCTAATAAGTCGTTTTTCAACCCTCATCCCCTTTCCCCGCTTATTCCTTGAGGAGTCCCCAGTGTCTTGTAGACCAAGACAACAATTTTTATTTTTATTTATTTATTTATTTTTACTTGAAACCACTTTATGGTTCTGGATACCGGCGTTGAGCTCCCATTTATAAATGAGAACATGCAATAGTTGACTTTCTATTTCTGCTTTGATTTGCTTAGAATAGTGTCTTCCAGTCGCATCCATGTTGCTGCAAAAGGTATGATTTCATTCTTGTTTATGGCTGTGTATTATGCCATTAATGGGCGCCTATGATGGTTTCATGTCTTTGCTATTGTGAATAGTGCTGCAATAAACATATGAGTGCAGGTGTCTTCTTGGTAGATCAATTTATGTTCCTTTGGGTATATACTCAGTAATGGGATTGCTGGATGTAGTAGTAATTCTATTTTTAGTTCTTTGAGAAATCTCCTGTAACACAGTAACCCCATATCTGAGAGCGCTTGCGTGTAATGTTTACCTATTCCAAAAAAAAGTCACCTGGAGGTCCAGCAGGGAAAGACGTTGGTTTATTAAAACTTACAGTAAGCATCGATGGCAACAGGTCAATAAAAAATCCTTGTATCGGGACATTACAGTGATCAGTTTTAGAATCAAGCAAGTTAATTTTTCAAATTGTTATCTGATGTTTATAATTATTTTGATTAATAGTGACGCCTACATTGTTTTCCATGACTCATTACTGGCAATATGCCTATCCTTCAGAGAACAGCCTTGGCTAGAGGCTTCTCCCAGAGGGAGGGGGAAGGAAGAAACCAAATATGCGGGGCGGGAACAGTCTATGTCTGGACAATACCTCACTCTCCACCCCACATGGTCTTCTTCCACTCTCACAATCTTCACGTAGCGTTGCTCTTCTGCAAGTTCCCTGAGGTGGACACACAAGCCAAACATGGTATCTATATCCCGCATAAGCCATAAAGGACACAGGATCCAAACAGCAAAATCACTATATAGTGACTATAACACCTGTGATTACATTTTGCCAAAAAGAGCTCAGTGATCCAAACCACTTGGAAAAGGCTAAGTACGGGAAGATAGATGCTTGAGAGGAATGAGCAAAGGTAAATCCCGATTATCAGGTAAAACACAAGCAGCATTCCTGTCCTGTGACAATGCCATGACACTTTCTGGAGGCCTCCACTGCCTGGAATACCATGCCCTATCAGGCCCGGGAGCCCTCTTGTCTGTGACATGAAAGGACATTGGGGATGCCCTGAATTGCAGCATAGAAATGATAATAGTCCCCCTTTGAGTGTTTGAGGCCAAAAATTATTACACTTAACAGTGTTTGTCCATTTTTCCATTACCATAGGATGAACATCTAAATTATTATCTATCCCTTCTCCCCAGGGAGCACCAATGGGCTTAAGACTGAACGTCCCAGGGCCAATGGAGAACATTCTCTCTGGTTACTTCGTCTTGTGATGTGGGTAGCAACCGGTTATTCTTTCTTCCCCAGCTTGGTCACAATGCTGATTCTTGTGTCCAGATTTGCATCTTCAGGGGCTTTGTCCATGGTTGTGTCAGCAAGTCTAGGGGTGCTGGACAGCCTGCATGGGGTCTCTCATTGAGAGCGCAGATTGCTTCATGCCATTGGGTCATCTACCCCTGCAGTAAGTGTTGCCACATATTTTATCCCTCCGGGACTAGTTCATGATTGTCTGTTGCTGCTGGTGCCACTGTGACATCCACAGTGTCACTCCTTTGAACACCACCCAGCTGTTTGTGCAAATTGTCAGTGGGCTTGACTCTTTTGATATCACCAACCACACTGTCCACAACCCTGCCTACTGACTGCTTTCTCCAGTTCTTTCATTCTGCCTCCCTTCCCAGGTGAATGTGAACTAGTATTGACAGTCTATATGATATCAACACTAAAGAAAGTGTTAGCCAAATCTGCTTCAGATAGTTTCTGGTTTTGATTGGTAATACAATGGCTCGCCATCAAGTAGGTTGCCCCCAATACGATCCCTCCGTGTACCAAGCCTCTTCTGGGACCAGTAGTATTCCCTCCCTAATAGGTGACAGGGTGATAACTGTTTGCTCCATGGGTTGCTCACCTGTATTGACGAACATTATAAGCCTTAGGAGCTGCTGCTTCCTGGCTTAGAGGACTTGTGCAGAGCTTGCTATGCTCACCGTTTGGTCAGGGTTGTCATATCTATGGCTGCTCTGCAAGGCCTCTGAGAGGTGTCACGGATCCATCCCCCTATGAGAATGATGGGATTCACAGTTACCAGAGCTTGGCCAGTGATCGCCTTCATTGCCAAGAAAGTCTGATAAATATATAGGTCAACTGTGTCGACCTGCTGTTTGATGGGATTGTAGCAGGCTTCTGCACCTTTCCAGGCCTGTGACCAAGAACCAATTGGAAACTGAACTTTCTGCCACCACTCTCAAAACCCCAAGGACATCCCTCCTGGATAATACTTGCATCTAATTCATGGGGAAGGAATTGGCTTAAAATGTCCAATGACTGGATGGAGCCCACAGCACTTTTGGCTGCACCAAATGCCCATTGACACTCCCCTGGCCAGTCCCATTGGGTTTTTTTTTTTTTTTTGGTTAATTTATATAAGGGTCATACTATCTGCACTAAATGTGGGATAACTGCCCTCCAATACCCCAATGGGCCCCAAAACTCTTGTAGCTTCTTGAGCAGTGTCGGACGGGGAAGAACCTGGATCTTGTCAATAACAGCTGATGGTCCTTTCCTCTGCAAATATTCCATCAGCTGGGGTGCCACCTGCTCTAGGTCTGAAGAGAATCAGAGGTTAGCATGACACCATCTATACAATGAAGCAGAGACTCTGATGCAGTTCGCCTCTGGTTTTCCAAATCTTGCGTGACCATGCCATCCCATATTGTAGAACTGCGCAAATATCCCACCAGCAGCACCGTGAATGTCCATTGCCTCCCTTCCCAGGTGAGTGTGAACTGTTCCTGACAATCTGCATGACATCAACACTCAAGAAAGCGTTAGCCAAATCTGCTACAAAATGGCGTACTCCGTGTTGTGCATGATGCGTTACATGTTGCGGTATCACCCACAGTGATAGAGGTGTAGTCAACAGCAAGATGGTTCCAGCAATAGACCGAGCCTTGGTGTGTATTCCAACCTGGGACTCACTCTGAGTTCTGTCTGCACCATGGCTGCAAGAAGAGTAGCACCAACCAGGACCCATCCCTAGGAGCCCTGCACACTTGGGTTCTACCCCACAGCTGCCTACTTGCTCACTCTTTCGTTGGGGGTGGAACCACCCTTTCACTGAGGGTCCACTCTAGTACGTGGACCTCAGCCCTCTTTTCAGAGGTAAGCTGTAGCACTTTTCTTTAGAGCTGCTTTCACTATCCACCAGCACTGCATTGCATTGCTTACCTACATCTGTCTTGCTAGGATTCACTCCTACCCACATTTGTTTCCAAGTCACCATTATGCGTCCCTCGGCCACTCTTTTCCCTGTTTGGTTCTCTTTCACCTTCCCAGCTTCCTGTTTCTGGCTAATCCAATCTGTTTCTCCCTGGTCCATTATCGTTTGTGCAGTCCCTTGTACTGTCCCACCTACTAGTGGGGACAACACAGATATCTGAGTTTCATAGGGGAGGGTGGGGCTGACAGTATCACTTGATCTTTTATTCCAGCATAAAGGATATCAGATACTGTGTCTGGCCCTTCAGAGGGGTCTATGTATAAGGCGTGTCACATCCTCAGTTCCCAGGAGTAATCCTGTCACTCCACCAGGGTGATCCAGCGGGAGAGGGAGGATGGGATGTCCACCACATTCCATGTAGACCAAGCAGCCCCACACCCTGCCATGAAGCAGGCTGGGAGTGAGGCACTCTCCTCACGCTGCCTGGCTCCATATAAATCCTGTCTCAGGGAGGAATGGTTGATAACCAAAATCATCTTCATCAACTCATTTCCTGATAAACTATGCTGTTAGTTTTGGTATCCCACAACCTTAATTAAGGGACATAAGATAGAGTCAATATGCTCAATGTGCAGTCATGTTAACATTGCCTAGATCTGTCATGTTTTTCTGTTGATTCACTTTAACCTACCCTCTAATCACTAGCCAAGGACAGAACCAGATACTCAGAGGTAGCTATTGATAATTGTCTTACAACGCCCTCCCCAGCTTATTTTGTAAACAAGTTAACCTATTCAGCCCTTTGTGACCTTCATGACACAGACCCCATCACAGTGGCAGCATTCCTGTGACTAGCCCACACACCTGCCTGCTGTCCATCACTGATGTCAGTACTTGTGCTTATCTGTCCTCCTCATGGTGACATGAAAAAGACCACCACTCAATCACTTTAATGATCTGCCCCATTAAGAGGAAGATTTAAAAGGAATTCAACTTCAAACAGCAGTCGCCATTTGGTAAGCACTGGCCAGGCCATGGCTGCCATGTTTTCTAGCTTTGACCCCCTCTCCTGCCTTGGGGAGGTGAATCTCTTCTCTCTTTCTCTCTCTCTTTCTCTAATTTACTTTCTGGCCATTGCTTTGTTAAACTCTGGTGTGTTCATGTGGCTCTTTGAGCTATGGCCACCATGTTTCCTAGGAAACCGATGGTGACAAGTCAGTGAAGAATCAGCACCTCGGGACGGTACAGCAAGCAGTTTTATAATCAAGCAAGTTAATTATTCAAATTGTTATACAGTGTTTATAATTACATTGATTGAGAGTGATGCCTGGCCAGGCATGGTGGCTCAGCCTGTAATTCCAGCACTTTGGGAGGCCGAGGTGAGAGAATTGTCTAAGAATGAGGGTTCGAGACCAGCCTGGGGAACTTGGTGAGACCCTCTCTACAATAAATCACAAATACTAGCTAAGTGTGGTGGTGAGCATCTGTAGTTCCAGCTACTCATAAGGCTGAGGGGGAAGGATCGCCGGAGCTCAGCAGGTCGAGGCTGTGGTGGCCGTGAGCGTGCCACTGCATTCCAGTCTGGGAGACAGAGTGAGACTTCAACTCAAAAAAAAAAGTGATGCCTACACTATTTTCAGCTTTGCTCAATCCCCTGCATTCCATAACTCATGACTGGTACTCATTACTGGGATCCTTCAGGACCAGCCTTGGCCAGAGGCCACTTCCTAAGAAGGGGGAAGGAAGAAGCCAGCTATGCAAGGAAATAGTCTGTCTGGACAATACCACACATCTCCAAACTGCTCTCCACATGGGCTCAACCAGCAAAAGAAACCATCAACAGAGTAGACAACTTACAACCTTCAATGGTTGAAAATATCTGCAAACTATGCATCTGACAAAAGGGCTAATATCCAGAATCTATAAAAGAACTCAAACTAATCTACAGGAAAAAAAAAATTTTCCATTAAGAAGTAGGCAAAGCACCTGAATACACACTTCTCAAAGGAAGTCATATGAGTAGCCAGCAAATATATTTAAAATGTTCAACACTACTAATCATCAGAGAAATGCAAATCAAAACCACAATGAGATACTACCTTACACAGTCAGAATGGCTATTATAGTAGTAAAAAAACCAACAGATGCTGGTGAGGTTGCCGAGAAAATATTGAATGCTTAATATAAATTTAGCATAGAAAAATGACTGCCTTGATATTTCCTTCTTTATAAAATAAAAAAATTGTTTCTAGTATGCAGATGCTTCTTATGTGGTTGTAGTTCTAAATAAACAAGATTGTTATTCTGTATTTCTTTGAAAGCTTTTCTACAGAACTTAAAATTGGGCAAAATTGTTCCCATTCTGATTCCACAATTCTAGTTCTAAAATTATGCCCATTTTCTTTGATTATTTTAGTCGTGACATAAAGTCAAGACAACCCATTTATGAAAGCCTCTTCCATTTATTTGCCAAAGCAGGCCCTTATTGGCAACATTATTAGTTCCTCTCTTTATTTTTTTCAGGTCTCTGTTGAAATTCTGGCACTTATATTACTAAATGCTTCAAGGATAAAGTCTTGTGTCTAGAAAGCATTTACAGAGTAAGCATAACATATCAAACATAATGGTTTGGGAAAGGACAGTTAGGCATACAGAAGAAATAGAGACCAGCTAACCTGGAGTTGCAGTGAGAGGATTGTGCTATAATCCGCTGTTCTGAGTAATTAATGGGATACTGAAAAATCATAGCTTATTAGAAAGTGCATATGAGACCTGAGAGACATTTCCTGTGACTACTGACCTACAGGCTGGTATCAAATTTGTTGCACCAATAAAATCATAGGTGCTTATAAAAAACAATTGAGTAAAATAAAATGTGATTGGCTATCTTAATATTGCTCCTCTATCAAGAAAATCAGTATATCTACTACAGACAATGGGTTAATGTTAGGTCATAATCCCAGTGGTGTCTCCAAAATGTTAGGTCAGACCCACTGGGGTTTCTGTTTTGCAATCTGGTGTCACACAAAAGATGCAGAGAATTGCAGAGAAGTTAGATAGGAAAATATAGCTTATTTAGAAGGTAAATTTGAGAGAAAGAAGAGAGAGGAGATTCATTTCCCCAAGGTAAGGGAAGGGGCCGAAGTTAGGAAACATGGCGGCCATAGCTCAAAGAGCCACATGGACACGCCAGAGTTTAACAAAGCAATGGCAATGGCTGCTTGAGGTTGAATGCTTTTAAACCTTCCCTTTGATGTGGGGAGGTCATGACAGTGATTTGGTGGTGGTCTTTTTCGCGTCATCATGAAGAGGACAAATAATCACAGTTACTGATGTCCGGTGATGGACGGCAGGCAGATGAGTGGGTTAGTCACATGACTGTTGTCATGTTGATGGGTCTGTGTCATGAAGGTCACAAAGGGCTGATTAGGTTAATTTGTTTCCAAAAGAAGCTGGGGTGGGGGCTGTGAGGCAATTGTCAATACTTCTGAGAATCTGGTTCTGTCCATGGCTAGTGATTAGAGGGTAAATTAAAATGAACTGCTAGAAAAAATGACAGGTCTAGGCAATGTTAAAATGGCTGCACATTGGGTATATTGACTCCATCTTAGGTTTTTTCAGTTAATGTCTGCAATATACCTAAACCAAAGTAGAAAAATGATGAAAGATTATGATCAGGTGATTTATAGGAGAACTAAAAATAGTAAATAAACATGCAAAGATAATCATGATCATAGTAATAAAAGAATTGCATGCTCTTTGAAAAAGGGAGGACAGGTTAATAAATTTAAAAGGCAGGACATTCCCCCTCTCTCTTGGGGTTTGTGAACATGAATAGAAGAAACAGGAGTCTCTCTACACCATATCACATTTAGGGAAACGCTTCTTTCTCCTATCTTTAGAGTAACCAAAATTATTGCCTCAATTCTCCTTTCTGTTTTGACTATGACATTTTGTTTTTTTAAAATAAATATAACATAGGAATAAACTGA
The DNA here is from genome assembly GCA_963574415.1 of Tarsius wallacei. Lineage (NCBI taxonomy): Eukaryota > Metazoa > Chordata > Mammalia > Primates > Tarsiidae > Tarsius > Tarsius wallacei. Next base: position 4,736 of record CAUYQG010238161.1, on the reverse strand, counting down.
GTTGGACAATTTTTATTTGGTATTTATCTTCTTTCATTTTGGAAAATTCAACTAAATGTTGTATGTGTATTTATTTGGTAGTGAAGAAAAATACAAAAATTTTCAATGAAAATAATTAAGAATTAGGACATAATTAAGGGATATGGAAACCAAAAAAAGTTGCTCAGAACTATGTATCTAAATAGGAAAGCAAACAGGCTGATTTTTCCATTTCTTTATTTTACTATTTATTTCTACACATTCAAACTTTCTTCTCCAAGGGATGATAGAATGTTAGATCTCAATGAAATCTTAGAGGTGTGAGGTAATTGTCCAGACATTGACTCTTTCCCCCTATATCTGGCTTCTTTCTGCCCCCTCCCTCAGGGAACAGTCTCTGGCCAAGACTGGTCAATGCAGGATATAAATATTCCCAGTAAAGAGTCAGTCACTAGGTGTAGGTGGTTAAGCAGAGCTGAGAACAATGTGAGTGGCACCCTTACTCACTCTGATTGTAACCATCATATAGCTAAGTTGAATAATTAGCGTAACTTGAATATAAAACTGCTTGCCGTACAGTCCTGCTAGGATTCTTTCTTCACCGACCGGCCGCCGTTGGTGCCTCCTGTAAGTTCTAAAAAACCAATGTCTTTCCCTACTGGACCTCTGAGTGACTTCTTCCAAATATGTAAAGAACCTTACGTGCAAGCCCTCTCAGATTTGGGGCTGCTGCATCACAGAGGGTACCTGGTCCAACCCCTCAATGCTCAAACATGAGAAATGGATTCATGAATGCTAAATAACTTGTTTAAATTATATAATCAATTCATAATCAATTTAGTGCAAGAATACTATGTTCTTTTCACAAAATTCCAACTTGATTGGATTGACTAATTAATTGCTTTGAAAAGAAGTATAATTTTATTTGTTTTTCTCTCTCCTCCCAGTTACTTCCATAAGGGTACATTGGTTAGCTTTTCAGTAGACACATGTTTCTTCCATTCTTAAGGTAAGGGTGGAAAGGTCACCTACTGGATCCCACCTTTTTATCTGTGGAAGTTAAGTATCTTCTCTGCAATCTCTTCACTATTTTCCAATGAACTACTGTGACCTCCAGGCATTTCAAAATGACTTTGGGGGTAGTGCAGAGGCAAGACTGTAGCCAAAGGGCAGGTAGTGAAAAACATGAGGCTGAAAGGAAATAAATAAAGTGCAGAGAAATGGAGACCATCCAGATATAATCACATTTGAAACCAATACATTTAAGTCAACAGAAATACATTTGAATGTTCCTTCTGGAAAATCAGGTCAAACGATTTAATCCATTAAATCACAATAATTTATCCAATATTTTTTCTTGCTAAGGAAGTAGAGAAGAAATTTTCAATGCCAAAATATGGCTAAATACCCTTTTCTGGGAAATTTTATAATTATATTTTGATTCCACGGTTTTAGTGAAATCAAACTCTTGGGTCCAAATCCACTGCCATTAATTTCTCAAAATGCCACCCTCCTTTCTATGCCATGTTCCCACTCCCATCTTCTGTCCTTCACCAAGTGAATGTCTCCTGTTTTTCTTTTTACTGCTCTTAATTTACCCCATAGAGTTCCTTGCTGGAATCCTACCCTCTTCTGGGGACTCAGACCATCAGTGAGAGTTTTGCCTCACAGCTCCATCTCCATGTTAGTGAATTCCAGTCTGAGTCCCTGATTCTTACTGTAGAGTGGTTCCATATTTCCAGCTACCTGGAGAACATCTACTCTAGGAATGACCACCATTAAACAATCAACACACAATTACTATGGAAAGAACAATAGTGCAGAATTACAAAGAAAAATAAGAAAGCCCCCACCTCAAAGTACTTAAAATTAGCCTCGATAGCAATGAATGGCCTAGCAGAAAATACCAAAATGAATAGAAGGAATTAGTGGGTGATAAAATGTAAAAGGCAAGTGAGGTTGCAGGCTGCAGATGTTCTCAGGATTCCAAAAATCAGTCTAAATATCAGTAGGTAATGGGAGGAGAAAATTGCCTTCTATCTTCATTAAACAAATATTTTTGAGCCTGTTCAGGCCTAAATAGGGATTCTGGCTAGTTTTATAGCAGTGGAGAAAACGCACAAGGTCTTATTTCGTATGGAGCTTGCGTTCAAATAGAAAAGTTAACAGATAAAAAGATACTTTCATCTGGCAGTAAGTGCTATGAGCAAAATAATGCTAGTGATATGATAAAGAATGACTGAGGAGGTTATATTTGGGCTGAGCCTGAATATGGAGAAGGAAACAGCCATGCCTAGATGGGGGTAAGGGAAGTATTCAAAGGAGGACCCCCCAAAATTCCAGAATTTATTTATAAAAAAGTGTGTATTTATGTTTAAACTTCAGTCACCTTCAAAGTACTCTCTATTTGATGAAATATACCTATCAAGATACTTTCTCCACTGCTCAAAACAGTTTTCAAACTCATCAATTTTAATGCCTTTTAGTGCTTCTGCCGTTTGGGATTCACCTCTTCCACATCAGCAAAACTTTCCTTTGAGGACGTTTTTCATTCAGGAAAGCAAAAAATTAAAAAAAAGTTTCTCGGGGTGAGATTGGGTGAACAGGGAGGGTGGGGCATAGAGGTCATGCCGTTTTGGGGTCAAAAATGACTGAACACTTAACACAGTGCGTGCAGGTGCTCTTGTAAATCACCCATCATGAAATGGGCAAACGTGGAAAGAATCTCCACAAAAAATTCGCCCTAGCGAAATGCAGCTTCTCACAACAATGCTAGCTGAGACACTGATACCAACAGGTTCCTAGAACACTTACCTAGCGGAAGAAGCCTGTACTGCAAGGGACCTGCCCCCCAAAAGATAAAATGCAGTCCATAGGCCCTGAATAAGCTTGGCATATTGGGAGGAAAAGGAGGCCCATAGGTGTGGAGCACAATGTAAGAAGGAGAGAACATTATGAGATGAAGGTGAGAAAGTCAGCAAGAGCGGAGCATATGGGTCTTTGCCCAAACAAGAGGTTTGAATATTTATTTTAACTTTCTTGGAAACAATAAGTTGACAGCACTCCATTCCACGACGTAAAAACATCTCTGGAACGTGTCATTAGAAATGGGATTACCAGCAAATAAAGCACACGTTCAGAAACACAATATCCGTCAGTGTTTTAACCAGAATGACTTAAGACTCAGAGACATGAAGATGGTCACTCCAGAAATGTGTTCTCTGTGGACTAGGAATACCCCCAGCAGAGCCTAGGTTAAATGTATACCCAGGCTATCTTTTGGTTGAAGCTTCTGTTTTCCAGGTAATTTGATAGCAGGAAGAGAGGTGTCCTAGAGAGATCCATCAGCAATTTAGTACCTTGGATAGAGATCTGGAATTTGGTCTTTGTATTAAATTATAAATTAATAAATTGGTATTTACTTTGTTTTTCTTTTTTGTAACCCACTGAATTTTCTGAACTACAATTCATTTCATCATGTAGGAGGCTAGTTAAATCTGAGTGAATTAATAAAGTTTATTCATTTATCCTATAACAAACATTTATTATGTACTGACTAAATGATTGATCCTATGCTATGAATTTTGGTTTATATGTGGTAGCCCCACCTTCAAAGAGTTTATGGTCTAGTGGGGAAAGAGAGCAAACAGATAATTACAAGACAGTGAAATAACTGCTATATTAGAGGTATGCAGTGGACAATGTGTGTGACTACTGTTACCCAAGAATAACTTCATATCAAGCCAGAAAAGACAGGAAAAATTAGGGACTCTTTGCTTAATGAAAGACACAAATATTCCAACTCATTAAACTTTGTAAAAACCAAACACAGTGCTATTAATAAGCAATAAAATACAACGCAATGCAATTAAAATTTTTATTAAAATGCATATTGAAGAAAGAAAATCTAGCTAAAATTATTAGCATCCTAGTGAATGCTAGAGCTACTGAAAATGTCTTGCTGAAACTACTCCATTGGAAGGGCCATATGTCCTGTGATTGCTCATACATATGACATGTGTCATAGGCCTATGCCATCTGCTTAGCAGATTATTTATTGTCTTCTGGCTCAAGGGTAGCTGTGTGTTGGTTTAGTAATAGCCAGAAAATTCCTTTTTAAGGTAGTCTTAAAGGGATACACAAGTGTAATATTCACATTTATATTTTTAAAAACAGAGTATATCCCATCCTTTTGTGTCTAAAATTCCTATAAAGAGCCAGCAGGAACAAGAAGACACTTGTGACTGGACAATGCTTTTGAGGGACTTGAAACACCCTCTTCATCTGAGAATCAACAGGTCAGGTTTTCCCCAGAGTCTGTCTTCTCAAGTTTGCGCTCTGAATCAGAATGGAATTTCTGTAAGACAATTAGTCCTAGTTTATACTTTTCTCCCCTTTCCATAAATAACTTACTTTGTTTCTCTATCTGTAAAATACTGAAGGGGTTGTTGCTCATTTAAGAATAATCTCTTATAATTACTTTTAAGATTCTAGAGATTAATATAAAATTGAACTCCCCAGCCGGGCTCGGTGGCTCAGCCTGTAATCCCGCGCCTTAGGAGGCTGAGGTGAGTGGATTGCCTGAGCCCGCGGGTTTGAGACCCGCCTGGGCAACTTGGCGAGACCTCATCTCTACAATAAATCAAAAAATTAGCCGGGCGTGGTGGCGCGCGCCTGTAGTTCCAGCTACTTGGAAGGCTGAGGTGGAAGGATCGCCGGAGCCCAGCAGGTCGAGGCTGCGGTGGCCGGGAGCGGCC